>DWAJ01000997.1:0-25830 GCA_018238005.1 Eurema mandarina
TGGTCGGTTATATTGTCGGTATGCTTGAAGTTTTGCGAGAGAGATGAATGAATGTAATGTCTATAATTAGCGTAATTGGTGAATAACCGTGTTAATTATATATTGAAATAAATAAATAAATAAATAAGAAATAAAGTTTTATTTATTCCGTTGATAGTCTTATTTTATATACAATCTGTGGCTGTCTCAATGACATTGAACTGCGCAATGAGTTGGAAAATTTGAAGTGTCTGATCGTTCGTAAGTCGTAATGATAATATGGCTTGTGCCGTAATTTTTTCAAAGTAGGCACTTTTTTTCATACTATTAAATATAATTACTGAAACGTTGTATAATGTTTATATTTTTCTTGTTAAATATTATAAAGTTTAAGTAAAGAGAAGAAAACTAGCTATGTTTTTCTTCACTAGCTAATATTAATATATCTAGTGATTTGTAAGTATCAAAGAATCGGGAGCATACTATCTTGCTTGCATATTGACGTCTTTATAAACAGTAAATAATATGAACTTATTTCAACATGTTTCAAGAGGAATATGCACGTAGAAATATCGATACCATCATTTATCTGATAGTGATATCTCCAAATATCACATTTGAGTGCATTCGACGTATGACTAAGTTATCGTAATGGAACTGATTTCGGTCCCAATATAAAGGGGTCCTCAGTCCGGATGTTGCATTTGTCATAATTTTAAGATACACGTACGTAACTTCAGCGGGACCATGCTTGAGAGAAAAACATTTGGTTATACGTCAGTTTGTTAGGACTTAATAAGAAATAAATTTATATACAAATTGTTTATATATAGACGTTGGTAAAAGATAACCCTTTTGAAATTCTGAAACAAAACCCAAATTAATAATAATAATTAATAATAAAATAAACCTATTTTTTTAATACATTACAGGTCAAGAAGTGTCTGTAAATGTATTCTGGATTTCTTATTATTTTATTTATCTCATTTTGTGCAACAAACATAAAGTTTGAACAAAACAACATTGAGTAAAGTTGTTTAAACTTGTAAATTTAAATTGAGATAATTCATACAAAAGCATGATCATAGAATGACTTAAAAGTAACAAGACGAATAACATTTAAACTAATAATAAAAAAAACTTATCCTTGCAACTTTTCTGATCCTGTCAAAATCTCCTTGCAATATTGCAACTTATCTATGCACATTTGTTTATACGAATACCGTACTAGCCCTGCTCTCGTTACGTACAATAGGCTCCCCTACATCTAGACAATTTGTTCCAGCCAAGCATGACGAAAGAAACAACGTCAAGTCCAAGCCACGCGTTCGACTTAGCTTTTTGATTATCAAAGAACAATTTTTGGCAACTACCATCAAGCTAAAACCAACCTTAACTATAACTACTAAAGTCGTAATTCACGGAGCAAAAAGAAGAATTATAGGAATCCAACAGCGAATAATGCTTAACTAAACTGAAATATTGGATAGTGATACAGAAACAGATTTATTATATGTGATTAATGGAGGATCACCTTAAGTAGAGGTAATATTGTTTTAATGTATCGCTCGTACCATCTATTAATCTTGACAAAGCTAAGAATTTATTAATATATTAGAATATGTAAAACGTAAGACTACATCTTATAAGAAATTCTTCATTTATGTTATATGAGAAGACCTCTGTTAAATCTTATTGGATAAATTTACTAATAGCAGTATAAAAATTATTTGTATATTATTTATTTTTCACCATGCCTATAATTTAAAAACCACATTATTTGAACTTTTTGTTACACATTTTATAAAATAATATAATGTTCATATTATTTACGAAGTTCATTTAAATTTTAACAAGAATAATAATCTCTGATTTTAATCAAAATGGGTTATTTTATGTTACAGTTGCAACATTTTTTTTCTGAGACACAATATTTCAGTAAAAAATATGTAAGCACTGATTACACTACATCATTGAGAGACACAGAATATACATATGTTAAAAACTTGTATGTATATTTTTAAAAACAACAAACATTGATCTTAATCAAAATGGGATATTTTATGGTTTATGTTTAGATCGAATTCAAATAAAATATGTAGGTATTATACGCATGGCACCATATAATATCAATGAGACCAAATAAATACAGCCAACATTACGACATTAAAATTAACGGAAAATTACTAACAATATCCAATTAAGTAATCCTCAAAGATGACTCGAAATTGGAACCAATTAGAGCCCCGCTTGATTTTCTCTTATTTATTTTCTGCATTGCGACCTTTGTCCGTAACAAGGGTTCGACCCACAAGAAGACACCAAGCGTGGAGCAATTCGATTAGGGTGCAAGAGCTGACTTTGCAAGACAAATCAAAAATCCAATAAACTTTATTGCTTAAACAATAAGGTCGAAAATTGAACAACTTTAAACTACAGAAATCATAGCGCGATTCCATTTCATACACAACACTCACAAATGGATTGGTGACGAAACCATCGCGTATGCCATTTCACAAATATGAAATCGCAATATATTAGGGCGTCATTTCGTTTGCCTTTATGAGATTTCTTAGGGACATGTGCCTGCACTTGTCGTTTGCAATAAAAAACTGTCACTTCATTGTATCGATTGCAATAAAATATAGTGCTTTTTCTACTGAAGGTAGCATATCCATTTCATTTTTAATATCGAATATGTATTCACAACAGACTTAAATAGTAATAAGATTCTTACTAAGGCTAATAAGAAACTACTCTTCGTGTTCACAATTTTATAGGTGTCACAAATTTTAAGTTTCTTGCTAGACACTTTACACGAATGTCTAACAAGATTTACGTGTAAGACGTTATCGTGAGATTCACTCTCACTCGGTGTAATCTCGTAAACAAAGGTCATTGACGTAGCCTTAAGAAAGTAGAGGATATACCTAATTGGACATCGATTTTCGAAGATTTGCTTAGAAAAGAGGCTAATAGTGGCAATTTGCGATGTCTAAAGGCTATTAGTGCTACATGCATACTCCGCTCTCTATTTTGACAAGGAACGTCGTGAGATGGCGCCATGGATTATTGTTTTCGCGTCACGATCAAACCTCGTGTTCGCGAGTTCTATTTGCTCATCTTAAATATCTTTTATTGCAACTTTCTTGTTGGAAATGAGCTAAAATTTTCGAATAAGCGATGCACTTTGTAAATGTCATTTGAATTCTAATAGGATGGCTCGCATCGATGTATATATAATTTGTGTTATCTTCTTAGAAATACGAGGAATAAATTCTGTTGTTTTGCAATAAAATAGTTTGTAATGTTAGATATAAATCTTTAGCAAGCTATATTTATTGGCATACGTCTTTAAGTTTCAAAAGTCATAATATATTTGTTTAATTTCCTTTCGGAACTATGATATTTTAATAAGTAATATATATCTACTTCCATTACGTACCCTATAATTATTGCGAAGAAATGTGTTTTATTTTCATTGCAGAAATTACAATTTGGTATACAAAATATATATCTAAAAAACACTAACTATTTATAGGTGATAAGCTAAACTAAGCCTAACGTAGGCACGCATTTAAACGCATAGTCATGATAAAAAAAATAAAAAAATAATAGATCTTCTATTTCTTTTATTATAGAGCAAAAGAAAATAATATCATCTCATAACAGACTAACCCTACCCATTCTGAATATGAAAGCGAGATTTTTATCAACGCATTCATTATAATCGCAAATTGTTTCTCATAGTTACAGCAACTAGTTTGTGCCTATCACCGGACCCATCAGTAGTTTCCTGGGTCGAACGAAAAATGAATTCGTTTGCTTGCAATTGAATTGTAATGAAATGAACGCCCCTAGGGGTGCTTGGGATCTTTCCCCATTCGACATCTAGATGCAAGGGAAGGGTATACTGATACCACTTCAAAATAATTAAACTTAAATTTGTATAAGAATTGAGAATGTATCGAATATTAATGATGGTTGCGCCCGCGTCATGGGTGACGTTACTCTATGATCGGTTTTTGATGTGTTTTTAATATTAGGTCGGATTATTTGGTAATGTTTGAATTCAAATTGGCTTTTGTTCCTATATAATTTTATTAAATGCAAGTTGTAGTTATGAACTGTCACGATTCAGATACAATTAAAAAGAGTATAATTTAAAAACTTAGGCATAGTTTAAACGTTTACGTTATAACTTAAACATATATTACCTAAGTCTTTTGATACACCAACTTACAAAACACACCTTTTCATTTCACAGTAGGTCTGTTACAAGATAATTATTAATGAATTTTAAAGACTAATGGAATAATTCCTTGACAATATTAAGAAAAATATTACTGAAATATCATATAAAAAATCTTCTCTCTAAAAAGCCCGAAAGACTCGTATTGTAACCATACATTCAACCATTACTGTAACTAAAAGTCTACACACGTTAACGATAATCAAACAGCTGAGCCGACTCATTTTACAAAACCCAATTGCGGGAACGATTCAATTGCAACTAAAATTGAATAGTGCATAAAATTCGTGCATTTACTATCACCGGCATGGAGACAATTGCAATTGTATACCGTAGCGCGTGCCGGCAATTGGACGACCAATAATTACCCACAAAACGTGTTAAATCGTACTTCGAGCATGTTTCAATTGTCCAACGCACGTACAATTTGGAATTAATGGGGACTAACGGATTAGAGAGGATGGGTCGAGGACTTTACTAATCACGCTCTTAAAGCACTTTACTGCTCTTATTAACATATTTTCAAAAGACAGGGTAAAAAGTATACTGGTTGTTTTTGCTGATTAAATATCATATACTACTATTATTTGTCACTAAATTTTACTTGATTGTAGACCTAAAAAAATGCAACATTAATTCAAATTTGTAGTTTTAATCACAGTATGGTCATTGGTCAAGCAAATTAAAGCCGGACAATGCTTTATTAAGTACTAGTGTTAAATACTAGTACCCTAGTGGACTTTCATATAAACTTTGACCCCCACCCTTCCCCCCTTTTAACCCTTTTTTCCAGTTATAAGGATATAAAGTATTTTAGGATATAAAGTATCCTGTGTTTTATCTCAGGCTCTAGACTATCTGGGTACCAAATTTCATTACAATCGGTTCAGCGGTTTGACTCTGAAAGCGTAAAATTATAAAATATGTCAACCCCCCGCGCAACCTTTTGAGGATTGATTTAAATAAAAAGTAGCCTATGTCCTTCCCCAGGCTCTAGACCATCTGTGTACCAAATTTCGTTCTAATCGGTTCAGTAGTTTTAGCGTGATGGAAAGACAGACAGACAGAAAGAATAACTTTCGCATTTATAATATTAATATGGATTGCTTGCTTGATTGCTCTCAAATGTTCGCTTAAAAATATCGTAACACGTTCCAATTTTAATAAAACTGGAATTTATTACAGGAACAGTTTCAGTTACATCATCCTCATCCAGCTTCGATATAAGAAAATTATCTTAGAAAAATGAACAAAGAACGCTTTAGATCGCTGAAAGTACAAACATAAATTATGTTCCCACGGATGACAAGTTAAGTGCGACCTAGAACGTAGAAAGTCTGACAGAGTCACGTCTGGCTTAGTTTGCATGAGGCGACCCATCTGCGCGTCACCTGATACTGGGCAAAACGGGGTCATTAACACCGCCCTGGAATGTAATGCAAAATCAGACTTCAAAGGAGCTGGTGGTGAAATGTGTTATGCTATTGACAGCGCGAATAAGTGTTAACGGGTGAATAATGTATAATAGTAAATATATTATTAATATTACACGTAACTGTTTCAATTAACTTTTATGTGAGATTTGAAGACCACCCCCCAAAGATGGAACTTTTCCAGTTTATTTTATTTACATGGATTATGACTTCATTTCTTTCGTTCTCTATGTAAAGGAAGGAAATAAAATGTCAGACTTAATCTTACATGATTTAAATTATTATATCTGTATAATAAAAAAAAATGTTTTATCATAGACTTCTTAGTATTGTCAACTAATTTTAATTGTAATTAAAATGCAATTCCAGTGAGAATGATTTGTGAAAATATCTAGCGACATAAAAATTTAATCAACAGGATCTCGTTCTAACTTCATATGAATGGAAGGCTTTGCCAACACCGAGATTTCACACGTGGAGGCGTGGGAAGCAATTGTCAAATGCGCAATCGCGATTATGCAAGTAATGCTCAGGTAAAAATACAATAACGCATGCATTTGAATGCATTTCAATCGGTGAAAGTGACATTTCGAAGCACACGTGCTAAATACGGCTGTGAATGTTTCTCGTATTGTGGGAATTTATTTCGATCCCAAATTCTCAGGCTCGCTCGCAATTATAATAGGCCCGCTAATTAAAGCACTATTTTATTCTTTACTTAATTCTCGTATGTGGTTCATGTCTGTGATGTCTACCGCTGGGTTTAATTAGATGATTGTTGCCTTGAACACACGATGGTTTTTGTTTTGGCCCAATTATCGTTCGTTATGTTACTTAATTCTGTTTTGTTAATATTTATGTGTAACATTGGTCGTTTCGCGTTTTTTGTTCGTTCAGTTACTTATTGAGCTCCGTTGCGCCATTTTTCCTTATGTTTTAAGTCCAGCAACGCATTTGCGAGTCATATAGATTAGTCATTGTTGACGAACGGATGGTACTCTCTAACTATTATACCTACGCGCTATAACAATAAAGAAACAGCTGTTATTTCATAATCTAATTTATAAAGCATCTCGGCAAGCTCTCATCTAATTTATTCAAGAACCTGCCGTAAAACTATTTCGTATTACGCAACACAATTTAGTATCAGGTATAGGTACATGTGACAAACAGGTGAGTCGCTTTTCGTCGCCCACCAGATGATAGTGCAAGATAAAAACAACACCTGCGAGTCACTTGATACACTTACAGATGACTCGAACATTGTATGCTGGTACGTTCAAAAAATCTCTGGTATAAGGTAAATCTGGTACTAAATTTACGTTCTAATTTGCTATATGAACGATAATTTTCTTCAATGTTGAAACATCTTTACCTAACTAAGTAAGTACTTATATTTTAATAGAAAGTATGATTCATTCCAAGGATATAATATATGGTTTTTAAAAATAACACAGAATGATCTCGTAAATCTGCTTACTTAAATATTACAATATTTAAACTAATTTAACGAGTTAGATTTTATTTTTACGAAACACATCAATATTAGTTTACATATTCTTTGCAATTAAACTATAAAATAAAAAGACGTTTAATTCTGTTGTGTTAGTAAAGTTAGTTCCAAATTACATTTACAAAGGGAAGTCGTCTCAAGGACATACAAACAAAACAAGAAATAGTCCGTAACTTAAAAACTTTAAATGTAAGAAACGAACGTAGTTCATCAATATTTTTTAATTTCTAAAGTACGCTCAGGGCGAAATGATATAACGTTCAGACCATGAGAAAGCTAAAACAAACTTCCTTTAAGATAATTAATGTCCATCCACATCTATTTTACGGTCATTTGCCCAAAACGAAAAAGGTATGAGTAAAAAATGAGACGATTAAAGAGCTCAAAGCACCTGCCTAAAATGACTGATTGGTTTGTTTGTTTTTTAAGGGAGTTAATCGGTGTTATAGATTTAGTTTTTGTTCTTATTGTAGATGATTTAAACATTTATACAGTGTATTTGAGTGATCAAATGGTTATATTAAATAAATATTACATTTTTACCGGAATACTGAAACGCAACTTAAATTTAAGTACAACTTAAACCGGTCCGATGTGACAGTTCGCCATACAATTCGGTTAAAATTAAATTTAATTTGCGTACGAGTATTTGGCCGTTTATCTCTTTATTAAATAGGTATTTACCTCTATAAAGCAATAAGTTTTATAAATATTATGAATATAGGTACTTAAGAAAATATGTTATTGCTAATGAGCAATTTCGTCCAGGCAACCTGTGTAGTATCGATACTACACCTCGAGGTCTTTAGATTAGATATTTTTAAAAGTTAAAATATGATGGTCATTGAAAAAATTAATTTCTGAATTAAATGAATCTATTGGGATATTTTTCCAAAGTTGTTCCACCATTTCACTTTATTAAAAAGCCAAATGTAAAATAACATTACTTAGAACACATTACGAAGAAACATTAATATCTATCACATCACAAAAATGCATCCCAACAAATGCCTATATTTACAGAGTTGATATTAGTATCAATTATTAGTAATTCATAACGGAGGTCCACAACGACCAATCAATTACGCTGAGGTCGTACTCATATAATCCTGCATTAATGTTTAAACAGGATCAATGGCTCTCTAGGGATATGTATCATATTATGTTTAGTACTATGAGATTCATTAAAATCATACCATATTTGTTGACCAATTTTAAAAATGGTTATTTTATTTTGACACTAGCTGTTGCTCGCGACTTCGTCCCCATTTATTTGTTTTTTCCATTATTTCTTCGCTCCTATTAGTCGCAGCGTGATGTTATGTACCCTAAAGCCTTCCTCAATAAATTGTCTATTCAATAAAAAAAAAAATTTTCAATTCGAACCAGTAGTTCCTGAGATTAGCGCGTTCAAACAATAAAACAAACAAACTCTTCAGCTTTATATATTAAGTTTAGATATAGATTAGAGATTTTATAACATCTTTTCTGTAATTAGCAATTTTAAACGCTGAAATGAAAACTTATAAACAGGACAAGAAAGTCTCTCAAATTTGTAATATACTGAAGAGGTTTAAAATAGAATCGATAAGATCATATTATTCATATACATTCCATTACATTACATTACACACATATACATTCATAGTTATAATATTTCTTTCAAATGTGATTCTTTCAAATTCCTTATCTGTTGGTATTGAAAACTTTATGATTGATTATTAAAATACTTAAAGCATCAATATATATTAATACTAAATAATTTAAAATTATTAATATTTCGAAATATATTTAATCATTGTAGTAAATTTGTATCATGAACAAACGACACACTAGAGCAATAAAATATATCACCCTAAAATATGTGCAACATTGTGACGGATGCATCGCCCATTTGCAAGGGGAACTTAAGGGGAATTAGGAAATGGATTGCAGGAAAAGGGAGGACTAGAGGAACTCCGCCTGTGAGTTATTTAAAAAAAAATAACGCGAATCTTATTGCAATGCTTACATTTATTAGTAATTCTATATATTTAATAATCTTCGTTATTTTAATAAATTAGATATAATTGAGTTTCTCGTTGCTTTACTTGTTATCATAAAAATTCTATATGTTTTAATAAGTACTAGCCGCGTTTTGCGGTTTTTTCTTCGTAGTTTCCATTCATACGACGACACTGGGAACAAAAATATCCTATGTGTTATGTAGGGTTTAATATACCTCTTTGCTTAACTTCAACAAAATCCTTTTAATAGTTTATGCGTGAGGAAGAAAAAAGTACTTAAAAAATCATAATCCTTCGTATGTACAATATTGGTAAAGGTTATTCAAGTACCTAACACATTTGAAAGGCATTCCTTTAGGTATACATGTAAAAATTACATTGTAACTAAACCAATCGCAACCTTATATTATTAACCAATTTTTAAAATACGATGCATACACCTATATTAGTTGCATTCGTGAGTGAAACATCGATATTTGTCCGCATAACGGTTGTACGTGGTAAGTGTCAGAGCAAACAGCATCAATACCCTCTTGGTATCGCTTGCCACCTAGGCGCAGTAGCAGATAAGTATGGATGCAAACAGTATGGATACGCAATATCTATAGAATATATTTATATATGAATACGGATAAGAAAAAAATAATATACGTTATCCAGTATTAGGTATGTGTAGTTAGTGTTTGGAGCTACAGGAGGATTTTATAAATATTTTTAAATATGATAGCTACATTTAACATAGGTTGCAGATATACAAGCTATACCGCGCGATGCAGTTAATTAAATTTTTTTGATATGACTATATTTGTTGTGTTTGTCGTAAAAATACTAAAAGCTAATGCTCAAGTTTGGCATATTAGACCACCCGCGAGGCGTGGTTGGTAATGACAAAAGTGTAGTGTCAAAATAGTTCTGAAATCCTGTTAATTATCGAAATACAGCAAAATATTATTAATGATTCATGATTATCCTACCATAAAAAATATTTCTTTCTAGTTTTTTTAGTCTTACATGAATTTAAACTACGCTCTTTTCCAACTTCCCTCAACACATTCGACCCACTCAATCAGTGACTAAGCAAACTAAAACATATCACATACAATATCTTTCACATCCAAGACAACAAGGATGAATATCACAAGGGATTTGGCTCAGAGAGCATACACCGTCAAGTGTATCTACTCAACACCTATTTGCTGCTGCTCCCCTGGTAACTTTAACATTTAAACGATATTCGCTATTTTGTTTACGCTTATGAAACCTGTTGGGAAAACTATGACTTCGTCTTTATTTATACACGAAAATTGTTCAAAGAGCTGTTAGTATTGAAAGCTGCGTCGATGGTAGTGAATTTATTGTGCTTCTTTCCAGATGAGAATTGGTTATATAATGTTCAATTTTAGTTCTAAACTTCGAAATGTTTCAGCTTCTTTCTAAAAATGAATCCCCAAATTATCTTTAATTATAATCATAGGCATTACGCATGTCATTAATTGAAATCAATTACAGTGTTTTATATTTGAACGTGTAATCACATTGATTACATCAATATTAATATAAAGAAGGAAAACTTATTTCACTAGTCATGAGAGAGGTCTTTTGACCATCCTTGGCGTATCCTAATTTATAGGATCTTAACTCGTCAATCGTCATAAATTCGTGCTGACATCTGAAACAAAAGAGTAAAAATATATTCACATATAGATAATATTAGTCTCACAAGGAAGATAATTATGTAATTAATAACAATAGCTGTTAGGTAAAATTGGGAAATCTTTAAAAGAAAATGTCAATTACACAACGCTAATTATCTATTATTATAATTATAAATATTTTCCGGACATTTATTTATACACAGCGCCATCTAGTTCCAAGCTAAGCAGAAGCTTGTGTTATGATATATGCAACTAGATAACGGAATAAATAACATATTCATACTTTTCTTTTGTAAATACTTTTATACAATACAAAGCAACACCCAGACCCCAGAAAAATACAAATCTAAAATTACAAATATATTTTTCCTATCAATAATGATTCAACGCAAATTCTCTACCATATCGAGATTCTGTCCGCAATCAACTAAAACAATGTGATTTTAACAACTATAGAGTAATTCTTGAGAAGCCTTATGATCATAAGTATAAAAGAAGCTATAAGCTATAATAGGTTTTTCAACACAATATCTAAAGTCCATACAAAATGTATGGACAGTTATTCCATGCACTCGTTCCGTTCGCATCACAATGCCATCGCCAGCCATTCAGTTCTGTACAGTACACGTCGACGATTATACAGCCTGCCAGATGGGGCCCTTTACATACTAATGCCTTGTATTTACTATCCATTTTCGTATGTAAATTCTATGATACATATACTATTTATATGTGGATTAATCATTCTTGTAAAGCGAGAAGTAGAACTTGTAATGCAATGCAGAAAAGTCCAAATATAATTAAACCTAATCTTTTCTATCTATCCCCGTTAGTTAAAACGTGCGTCCAACCCTACAACCAACAACAACCACAAATTCCACTTCTTTTTGCTTTTTTCAAAATAGCCTTATATATATTGAACGCTCAAACTACCATTATATTTGTAATTCTTTAAATAGTTTGTTTATAAAGAAGTTCTAAGTTTTACAAAGAAACTTATATTATCTCATATTGTATCCTTTGTAATCAAAGTTCAATATTTACATATATTCAATGATATTTTTTCCTTTTTTTTTCATATAATAATATATGGCTATATATAGTTATACAAAGCACATAAACTACATTTTAAAAATCCTGAAATCTATTATTATTTATTTATTATAGATATACAAGTCCAGTCAGGGTCGTGTTGACAATAAGGGAGGTTACCCACACACGTTACTGAGCCGGCAGATAAGCGGCTGAAAAATGGATGTGAATCTGATTGATTGGCCAACACTGTTTACTTTGGAAATACGAGCTGAATTTTTATCGAATTTTTCGAAAAGAAAACGTCCATAGTTTAAGACATTAAAGAAAATAGCCTAAAAAGTTAACAGATATTATATTTAGACACGTTAAGCTAAAATACGTCTGCTAAAAAGCAAGACATAATGCTTATGGTGCCTCGTCAGAAATATCCCTTCAACAAACATGGAAGAGTCTATACTTTACAAATGTCTATATATATACAAATGGGTTCTGCTATATCTTAAAAAAATATATTCATTTTAACTGGAAATTATCTATAACCAATGTACAGGAAAAAACGCATAAAATAATTGATATACCACATCAGATATCATGCCACCCAAATCACAGGCATCAAAATTCATCGCATGTCCGGAAACAAAACTATGAACTGCTTTAACGACGTAATAAATAATAAAGAAACAATAATGTATCATTATATTATTAACTTATCTTTTCACCCTTGACTATAACAATAACTGTTGAAATGTTTAATATCATTATACCAAAGACAACTTTTCAAATATTATAGGTTGCGAACATGCGATGCTTTAGGTTATTTATTGTGGTGCGTTTGAAACCACGCGTTTTTAACTCAGCAGGGCAGTCGTTTTAGTTCCACATATAATGAAACGGCATCCGAGGTAAGTGGGAACTCTTTCTATGTTATTAGTAAAATGTTTCTTGAATAATTGTTTATTTTACGTATATCTACCATTTGTAACAAACTAAATCAAACATAATATTATTATATCGTAAGCGTGTTGTAGTTTGTGATTATATCGTGCCACGTGTGTCATGTCACTAGTTTTAGAACAACAGTGATGGAACTGTTTGTTTGAAATTTTTAGCAAAATTATTTTATCTAATTACCCTCACAATTGCATACGAGTGTTTTAATTAAATTTACGTACATTATTTGTTTTCATTTTTTGTATGGCAGGAACATGTTCGTGTATACGCTCTTCTTATGCAAATGGAACAACAGGTGGGGTTTCGGGTCAAAGGTGACGTTTTAAAAGGAAATTGTATGATTATGAGCCGTTTTGTTTCGTAAACCGTGACTGGGATCTGATATCGAGATGGACTCGAGAGTTTCCAGATTTACCTACTTTAAAAATTATTCGTGATAGATCAAACTTTTTCTTTAACAAATAAGGGAGACATACAATGAGTACAAATAATACATTCTTATTATATCAAATATAATGTCGCCTGTATGGTAATATTAAAAAAAATATGGTTAAATTTAAAACATAACACTTATATAATAATTAAATGTAGCTAAAATATAACGAAAATACACATATATATAAATAATATGTCTAGTATATTACAAAATAAATATTGTGTTAAAAAATAAATAAAACAGATATGAACAAGTTAAAAATGAAATATAGCTCAAGTGCTGAAAAAGATACATCACCAAAACATCATTTCATCCGACCTTGAAAATGTAACCTCGAATTTTGTGGAATTTTCACTTCAGTTCAAAACGCCATTCACAGCATTAATTGAAAGGTGCTACAGACACGAAGGTAAGCCAAAAGCGTACGTGTTTTATTTATAATACGGCCAATTTCAAACAGCACTCATATATTATTATTTTTAAAAGGACATCAACGTTTTGCATTATACCATAAAATTGGATACTAACTCCGCAAAATGAATATGATTCGTACGAAGAGGCAGACATCGAGTTTTATGTTGTTAGGCAGTTATGAAAAATTTAATACATCTTTTCAAGACTCAAAGGACATCGAAAAATTCTTTTACTGTATAGTCGGACGTTTTATGAGATTTGCATAGGATGGTTTAATGGTCATTTCTGAGCATATAACGCATAAATAGCACTGCTAATATTGACGGTGCTCTTTTACCCTTTCAAAGGATCTAGTGAGTGCCAATTTACTGGTGACGAGTGGAATAAACCTTTCCTCTTCACCTATGCTTTAAATTATGTTATTGTTATACTAATATATTTATTTTTAATAACATTACGTACTGGCCTTGTAGTGTTAGCTTACTAGGCGTACCTACTCTGTGGTTTAACCCACGTAGAACCAGATAAATTCTCGACTTCTCTTCGTTCTATTCTCATACTCTTACTCGCGATAAAATGTGCCTATGGTAAGCTCCACAGTGTTTCAGATAGAAATGTCATTAAATTGGTTAAGTGATTTAGCCGTATAGACAGACAGAGTTACTATGCTATTACTGATATTAAGTAGTGGTATGAGTATTAAGTGATGGAATCATTTTGAAAGGGTGGTATTTCACCAAAAAGACATCTCGTCCAAGGTCTTTGTAGGTACTATAAAATAATGGAGTCTTATATTTGTCATATATGATCGACTGTTCTGTATGTTGTGTTATAATAAAAATTGTATTAATAAAAAAAGTAATGTATCATTTACTTTTTTAAATACCTAAGTAATTTGGATGATGACTAACAATTTTAAACCATCAAAATTGCATCGTATACATATTCCAATATTGGCTTTCTTAATTTCGTTGGATGTCTAAAGTTGTATATTAATCATCAGTCAAGTCAATTTGCAAATCACGCTCTCATGATTCATTAAAAGGTGGGATCTTAATGGATTCACAAGTAATCACTTAACATTTAATTAACCGAAAAAAAATTAAAACATCATTCTACGAAACAAAAAGTTTACTTTGATATTTTCATGGTTCCTTTTTGACCATTAAATTAAATATAAACTGGACACTGATTTGAACATCTTTATTTTATAAAGTATAATACTTACATACTTAGGTATTACTTTCCCTTAGTACGTTAAAAATTATAATAAAACAAAAATATCTGTACTCTTTATAAAGCGTATAACCTCTTGTGACTTGAGGCTGGTATCCTTAGTAAATATGGCTCCTATTTTTTCATAATAATGTAAATAAAATTATATAGTTATAAGTCAACTAGAACAGTAGATATTTACTCTACAACAGGTTAAAATTCCCAATCTTAAATGAAACCACGATTTTTAAATCGAATCATATTTTTTTAGACTACAAAAAGCTGTACAATTTCGGCATACACTAAGCCCGTTATTATTCCTCTTAGTCATTATACGAATTAGTAAGGACGTTGTCATACAATGGTGTACTCGTATAGCGATAATATCAAACGTGGTTAATGTACGTGGATCGAGATAGCCGCGCCCAACTTTCGCGACCGACAGTACCGGGAAAAGTCATAACAATGGCACGCCGTCCTAAATTAGTATTAAACGTAGTGATTTTGATATCAGACCTATTGTTACTTGGTTTCGAAATGAAGGGTTAATTCTTCTACGTTCAATGCATTCGTAAGCTTTACGACTGTTGATGTGGTCGAAAGTGCAATGATCATTGGATGTCGATACTTCTGCTCAATTGCCCTCTTTTAAAAAATATTTAATATTCTAGGTATAATCATAGAGCTTTTAAGACACAAGAATCGATACGTGCTAAAATATAATAATAGCTATATTTTAATTAAGCAAGTATTTGACATAATGTTGTACACAGTTTGTGATTTAGAATAAATATAATATGCTAGGAAATAACTCGACTAATTTAGAAACTTTAGAAACATGATTTCTTTAACTTAATTTTTTTTTATACTAAGCATTTAATTTAATGAAAAAGTCACCAAAATTCAAATTATTTTTAATTAATTGAAAAAATATACAAAAGCCCGAATAACTCTCACTCAACAACTCATAATTACATACTAAATACGATATTCTTTATATAATTAAAAGGTGTACTTTCGACGGAAATATCAAATCATTCTAATTAAAAGTCCTAATGACGGTCGTTTCTTCGTATCCTGTTTCTAACATAAATTGTGGGATTACAGTCGAAACGCTCACAGAAGGAGGATTATTTTCAATGTGTGTAAGACCCTTAATTTTATTTTAAAATACTTGACCCTATTACTATAACAATCTGTAGCTATGTCCGTAGGAAAAACGGATTCTGTTAAATTTTAAAAAATATGTAATATGTATATATATTTGTCATATATCTTCTGCCATTTCAGATGGAGATTTATCAAACAACAAACACCAGAAAAGATCAACAATCGGCACAGCCATTCTGGAGTTTATAATAGTGTTATTTTTTTTACATATATCTACTAACGAGCTGTTGCTTGCGATTTCGTCAGCGTAAATGATAGTTTTAGTTATATTTTCTTATTCGTACAAATTTTATTGCCACAAAAAACTTGTTCAGTCTCGGAATTTTTTTAGATGCTATAAAGAGGAATAATTATTTCATCTATATTTTTGAGTGTCCATCGTAGATAGCTGGACTATCTAACAAACATTATTTATCAATTCAAATCAATGAGTACCTGAGATTAGCACAAACATACAAACGACCTGCTTTATAATATAGGTTTAGATATATAAACTGAATACATAATGTACCTAATAAAATTTTGATGTGATTGGTTTCCTTGAATTTTTCGTTAGTTAACACAAAACATTAATTTGAAGTTTCTTTATGTTATAAGACCAGTACCTACTTTGTGCCGCGTTAAGTTTTCAATATCCTAAGCCATAGCTGTACCTAACTTCACTATATAATTTTCTATAAACCATCAACGGAAACTATATTTATGCATCGCTACCTCTGAGCTAGTATCTACTGACAAAAAGTCGATCATTATCATAGGAAATTGTTAGTAGCCAATGGCCGTGATTTGTGGTTACGTCCCGTTCTTGGTGATCATAAAACATATTTTGATTATAACGAGCTCGTTTGTACTGGGTGGGATTTTGGAATATACCTACGTCCTACAAGCTTGTATAGTTTGCAGCTATTAAGTTCAGCGAATAAATTCTTAGTTCCAATCGTGTAAAAGGATTAACGAAGAATCGATTTAAAAATGTATCGAATAATAAAATTGAAGGTATACTTCGTATCAGCGTTCCGTATTCTTTTACGTCTAAAATCAAAGCCTGTTTTTTATTAGTATATAGCCTTATTAAAAAAATACTTCTGTCAGTCAAGCATCCAAAATAATTCTTATTCATTCAGATACTATCTTTCCCCTAAAAATGTAAATTTAATGTAAAAGTATGGATTAAAAAATATCAAGCATAATCAAATAGTTTATTGTAGGTATATATTATTTTTATCCATCATACCATGATGCTTTACTAAAACAATTAATTTAAAACTTCCTACTCATAGTTTTTTTCACATAATTGATTAATTTATAATTAAATTACCATACGACCAGTGCTTGGTAAAGCTGTATTCGTCAATTAACACATACATCTACGGATATACTCATCCATAACCAATTAGCAACACGATTAGAACATCATAATTCTATACCAGAAATAGCGTTCAATAAGCCAGTGTTAAACATTACAAAGTAAATGTGTTAGTTACAACGGAAGTTTGAACACGACGAAGCCGGCTGGTTCTTAATTAACATAAAAACAAAGACAGAAATGCGCTGAACGATTTCTCTAAACATTCTTCGTTCGCCCATCACACTACTATCGCTAGCATCTCGTAATCCTATAAATGACATCAGATAAAGCGTAGGGCAGGGTGAGGTTTTGCGGCGATATAAATTTAGAATTGATGAAGTATAATAACAATAATAATTTATTTTCATCATAAGGTGATTTACAAAATATTTTACCCAGGCTCCCAAGATAGTAAGGACTGTTTTTCAGGAGCCTGTTTCATCCAAATCATGACACATATGCGGCACCGACATAATTCGTTCAGATATTTTTCAATAGGTATATAATATATATTTACGTATGTACTAATATTTTTAAAACGGTAGATGTATAAACGCTTAAGTATACTTAAAGATAAGTTTTAAACTACTAAAAATGTTATATGTTAAGAAGGCATACAGTCATTGTTAAGTTAGTCATATTAAATAAAATAAATGATAAATACGTATAAACATAATTATAACTAACTGGGAATTTTTTTACGCCGCACCGGTAAAACTGCGGATCACAGCTTTTATGAATGGTCTCATAATAAATATAACTCCACCAAACTATAATATAATATTTTTATAGAATAAAAATAAAATATTTATAGAATTTCCAGATAAATCTCTCCGCTTCCCGCTCCGCGCATCAATGCCGTCTACCTGAAATCATAAAACAGTATCGATGTGATCTCAGGCGACAATATACGATCAGTGATACCGGACCGAGTCTCATTGGAATATCACTTTGTGTCCAGCCGAACATCGGATTAAATGCGTTTAATTTCGATTCTACTAGTCGAATAAATGTGAGGACATCATATGAGTTATGGTATGAGAAATATCGGGTAGAGAGACATCATCTTTTTTCGGTTATAGATAATATGAAAAGTGCATGTGTGCATATAAGAACACTGTTTTTTAAAAGTCAACTTATTTACGACAAAAATCTTCTAGCAGATTATTATGAAAATCCTATATTATTTTAATCGTGCAATACATATTGCATACATTAGAAACTGATCATATCCTGGATATCATATTTGTAGATATAATTGCTAAATACTTTTTAATATTACTAGAAAGAAGGATGTTCTCTTTTCGATTAATCTGGCAGAAATCACTATTATAAGGCTGCCAATTACATGAACATAATTACTTGTAACGTTTATTTTCGTGTACAATGTATATGTAATAAAGAATAAATAAATTCATGGTACCTGAATGACTTTTAATAATAATAATAATAATTTATTTCCATAATAAGGTGATTTACAAAATATTTTACCCAGGCTCCCAATATAGTAAAAACTGTTTTTCAGGAGCCTGTTTCATCCAAATCATGACACACATGCGGCACCGACACAATTCGTTGAGATATTTACAATAGGTACCTATATAAAAATAAATATTATATTTCTAAAACGCACCTATAAAAAAGCCTCTTCGTTCAACTGCATCGTGTTCTAAGTAATTAATTATGTACTCTTGTTCCGTGTATATTCATTGCTTTATCCATTTATATAAATGTTTGAGTTAACGTGACCCCTCCGCGTGCATCTGGCAAGTCACCAACTAAACAAATATTTACTCAGATATATTGAGTTAGTGCAAACTTTCCGCGTCCGAGTTTTAATCTGATTAACGTAGACCTATTTTATATTGTTTTTAGGTAAAGGGTTCGAAAAAGGGTTATAAATGAATGAAGGTTAGAACCTTCCCCTATTTTTGAAGTCGATTAAAATCAAGTAGTTGCTTAGAAGTAATATTTTTGGAATCCGATTAAAAAAACATTATGTATATTCTGTCTTCGTGTTCTGTAGATATTGTATTCAAGAAAGAAATAACTCATATACTAGTGATGCTGTTTTCTTAAACTAATCGATGTATTATTATGTTGTATGTTTATTGTTCATTTTTTAGAGTCGATTCTTTTCGTACTGGTGACACATGTTTTATATTTACCTACCCATATATTTGTCGTATCTTGACATAAAGTTTCGAATTATTTTACTAGTGGGTATACTTGGAACGTTAACCTAACAAAGCAGTTTCCTTTATAAATAAACAATAGATGTTTCATACACATAATAGTAAGTTAACATGAGTCACATGAGGGAAACGGTTAAGGCGATGTTACTTAGGCGCTGTATTTACTAACCTTTTAACGGACCCCTGCTAACGCTAGATGGTAGATCAATATTATCGCATATAACGTGCCGCAAAATAACTTATGCAGAAAATCTATGTGTAAACCATTTGCTGACTGTTACAAGTAATAGACCTATTGTAGTATAGTGCGCATTTAATTAATATTATAGGTCGCGTCATTTATGTTTAGCGCTGGACGAGAATAGCTGCGCATCGGTAGAATAGCGCTCGTAATTGACATATTGGTGCGAGATAGACAACACAGCCCATGAACACTCACGGAGCTTGACAGCTCTACAGCGGGATACAAAAAAATACTGAATGAATTTGAAGTCTGGCTAGGACCCTGGATTATTAGTTATACATAAGATACTTTCTATTCCAGTATAGCCAGGAATAAAATTTTTGCTTGTTAGAAAAAAGTCCAATCAGTTTGAAATCATAAAATTTCGGATAGGGAATTTACTTTGTTTAGATTAGTCTCTGTTCCTAAGTGCGAAGTAACCAATAACCATAATAAAATAATAAAAAAAATCTAGTTACATACGGGTGAAAATGTAGGGCACAACTATTATTTCATTAAGACATTTATTTACACACAACTATTATAAGACATAATATATTTATGGAGCATCTTCTATACGAGTACTTGAAACGGCATTCACATTTAAAAGTTCCGTTATATACCTATACAATATTTATAAAAAAAAAACATAAACGGAGCACTCGTCAAAATCACGATAAAAGATTTAGTCACACTTTATACCCCTTTGTACTTTCATTTAAAAATAGCAGACGTTATTGAAAAATATACGACGTAAAAAGTATGACGAATCGATGTGAGAAGAATTTATGGATTTTTGAATGGGTACTTCATATTTATTGATAAAAAGTGAACATAAAACACGTCAGCTTTAATATTGCCTTTATTAAAATGAAGTACCCACATGTTTTTGAATAACATTATTGTAAATACATGCCGGTATTTTAGAGACAACAATATTTCGAATCATTATTAAATTTTGAAATGTCGAAGAAATCCAATAGAAAAACTGTAAGTGTTTGTTGAATTATTTCGTTAAGATAGACTATCACTGTAAAAATGGTAATGTTGGAAGTTTTAAAAATGTGTGAGAGCTTGGATTCTAGAATAATTTTAACACTTCAGTTCATCTATTAATAGATGATAGACATTTGCTATGGCAATTTATCGGATCTCATATATCATATATATTAATATGAGATACCTTGTAAAATTTTATATTTATTTTACTGTGCGAAGATGAAGTGAAAAGTTCTTTAATTAAGCTTAGCTGTTAACCCCAATTTGTTTCAAAATAAGTATTATAGATAGACTACTGTAACAATAAAAGAATGATTTTATATGGTTTTTCTAAAGCAAGGCCTATCAGTAAATACAATTCATTGCGTTAAAATTGTGTCCAGCGAGGACTTGGACGAATGTGCGATCGCATTAATTAATTAGAAACTGAATATTGGTTTGGAATTCTCCAAACATCGCGTGATCGGTTGTCATGTGAAAATTCAATACAATTAAAGGCTATCTAGGCCCGACGTGGTATCACAAAGTGCTATTAAGCTTGCTGTGTACATTTCTATCAGCTCATCTAATTAATTAATACCGGTTTTGTACCTCGTACCTAATTCTGTCATGGCATAGATGTCTTAATTTTATTAACTACTTACTCGTCTTACCATATAGTATGGTTCCATTATTTTTATATGAAACCTAAATATTAGACTACTAACTAGACATTTAGGTTGACAAGATTCCATAAATTGACGTTTGGCTAATTGTGATCTAATGGCAGACATCTTCATTCTGACAATGAAAATACGAAAAGAACGTAACAGACAGAGTGAGTTCTTAATTGACATTGCAATTCTGATGGAACTGATAAATTTGAAACGGGCTGGACAGTACTCTCTTAATTTTTTATTTCTAATTATAAATGGTCGTTATATATTTTTAATGTCGAGATGGCTAGTCACGAACTCAACTTCGCCCACTCAGTGCAGTAATTAAGCTTTACCAACGT
This sequence comes from Eurema mandarina, assembly GCA_018238005.1. Taxonomy (NCBI): domain Eukaryota; kingdom Metazoa; phylum Arthropoda; class Insecta; order Lepidoptera; family Pieridae; genus Eurema; species Eurema mandarina. The sequence continues at coordinate 21,822 of DWAJ01000997.1, forward strand.
CCTAATGCTATACGAGCATTGATAAACAGCTGTTTAAATTTGCATTTTAAACTGATATCCTTAAAGGTCTTCTATTTTAAAGCCTACTTGATTTATTCAAGCCACACAAGAATCTAAAATTAATGGCAGGAATACTGAAGGAATGATGCAATTGATCGATTCAAACTTGGCATAGTTGTGCGTGTACGATGCAAATTTCTGAATTTTAACAAGGATGTGTGGTTTACATTTTAAAAGATTTTAATTTTTTTTAGAAACTTTAAACTTTCCAGGAATATTCCACACACAACAAAATAATGTTGGTCAATGAGGATCATAAGTGCCTATTTAATAACAAAAACGGTTTGTCTTTGAAAGCATCTTTTAAACAACCCGCAATTTCAGAATATAGACACTGTCATTAGTGCTCTGTCAATATTATTATTGTTAATATACCGATAAAGAAATCTGATTAGAAATAAATCATTCTAAAGAAAATCAAGAAAGTATGTCTTAAAGGAAATTAAAAATGTAAAATAAATGTGTATGCAAGGTTGCCTGTAAGTAACGCTAGGTAAAGTTATGTAACAATAATGTTTTGTATTTTCACTGGTCTACGACCTCTTTGCACACACTAATCTTAATAAATAACCGTTACTATCAGAACTCTTTCCTATGTCGTATAGTCTTTGAATGGTACAAAAATCCCACATAGTCATGCGTTCGTCTGTATTCGGTCCGATTCGTTCCGGACCGCGACGAATCGGACGCGAATGCTTGTGCAACGTCTCATTAGGCTGGAACTAAATGTACACATAATCGCTATTTTGCTACATTATATGATGAAAAATACAAAATTTTTGATCAGAATTTATTTTCTCTTGCACTATTTTGCGTCGTTTTTCGACGCTGCACACTTGACCCATATTTTATCACGCACTTATGTGCAACAAAATGTTAGTACCTATGTCATTAGAGTTTCACGCTTATGCCTATTTTAGCGTTTCTTATTATTGTTTCAGTTGGTAAAAGCGACTTATGAAGTTGGTGCAAAAAATTCATCTTAATATGTATGACTAATTCAAAATTAGCTTATTAGACCCAAACCTTCAATGTTACAAACTCACAAGGTCCCAAACAAACCTTTAATACTCAATAGCAGAACTCAGAACACGACAATACTATCCAACAAATATTACAAACGTCCCTAAATTTTTGTGTAATATTCATTTTTGCAAATAAAAAATTAAAGCAACTCCACGGCTTTTGTAGTCCACACAATGAGTTGACCCAATTTAGTACACCAGATATGTGAATTTAGGGTAAAAATTCATACAAATTGTAATATCGTACTAGTGTATTCCATGCGGATATGTGTAACTCGTGCGTAACATAAGATGGGTGCCAATTTGATTCACTCTCAGGATTATGAGATTTTAGTATCAAACTGTTTTATTTATATATTTTACTAGTACAATGAGAAAGCGGAATTTCCTTGTACATAGTTTTGTAAGCTTTGTATAGTTGCTTCTTGAATGTACTGCATTTGTATTGGAACGAGTCAAGTAAATTTCTAAAATATATATAGAACATATTTATTTATTGGTTAATTATTCTTCTAGGTACAATCTCGCGAGACACAGTATCATCTATCGGTACTTACTTATCTAGAGTAATTGCGTATTAAATGACTATATTTCGACTAGTACCGTGTACTTGATAAGTATAATCTATCAGCCATGGCCAGATACGGCGGGTTGGCATCAAGCCGAGCTTGACCGCAACTCATAAGTTGCACCTGCGTCTCTGTCAATTGAGATCGGGTGCCAACAGGGCGTTAACTTGGAGAACTGAATGCGTCGCTACTGATTGTAATTTTCGTACTGCTTTGCTAGAACCGACTGGAATCGTTCGAAATTAATAGATTTTGGATAAGCATTTGAGTAGATTGACTCGATAACCTTTGAAAGATTATATGATAGTAATAGTGTGAAAATTTGTAATGATTTTCCCCAGAATGAAATGGCTGGTCTGATGATGAGAAGTTGTATGTGAAGTCTCCACTACGTATCACAAGCGTGATTCAAACTCGGTGCATTGATTCCGGATGCTACATCATATTATCAAAAGTTTGAGGAATAAACGTTAAAGGGCTAAAATAAACGTTTTACTTTAAACCGTCTCATGTCAAGTCTGAAACCTCTACATCTTAAACAAGAGGATGCGGCAAAAAATAGCGGCGAAAGTAAAAAAAATCCTGCACTCAGATTGAGAGATGCTCTACAACATCAAAGTGAAGTGTCCTTTATTAATTCGCTTAATAGTCTTAAATAAAAAATGTAATTAGTACTAGTGCTCTTCTCTGTGAAGCCATTTCATGGTACAGATAGCGACGTTTTCTAATTGAACAAGACGGTAGAAAAATCAAAGGGAATGATTGCATTCCCCTAAATTTGAGGGGCAAATAGAGGGTAGCTTGTGAAGCATAGCAAATTCTTTTAGGGGCCTCATAGTAGTTGAGATTCCAGAAAATTGTTTTAGACTTTATTTTTGATGTCTTAGACGCTTTTAAAAGGTTTGTTTAACACCCTAAGTGTTATTGAGAAAATGTTCTTCAAACGTTTATTTCGGGTCAAGAATCAAGACTTTAAAAGAAATTAATGTTTTCTTTATCGTTTGTTGATCGTAGCATTGTAAGAGCTTTAAGAAAATGCTTTTGTACAACATTGTTAAAAATAATTTATTGATTTTTATAACTCGTTTCCGTAACTGTGCATGTTTGGTGACAAAACAGCTGTGGCTTTTAACCTTTTTATGACTTACTACCAGATAGAATGGCTTGACTAAATTTTCAATAATGCGTAATAGCACGCAATGCGTAATAACGGTAAAAAAATATTTTATTATATTGAAGATTTGGGCGAGTGTATTTTGAAAAAATATTATGAATTAAGGAAAGACATTTTGAATCATGGACATTTGAACAAACACCTGACATTTGAATGAAGTATAAATATTTCTTATATTTTACCCAACCGTGTTTTAAATATGAAAACGAGCGGAACCTTAAATTTCCTTTGAATGTTATATTTTTTTACTAATAATGATTAATATTTAAAAAATAACTACACACACATTTAATTAATTATAATAATAATGTTAAATAACAGTGTCCTAATTAGTAAGCAAAAATATTGTATTAAAAAATTGAATTTTAAAATTTCGGTGAATTAGTTCGTACGAAGCAACACATACCTTGGTCAATACACATAGGTATACTCCACTAATGTCATTGCGAAGATTGTGGCTAAAATTGCTTTAACAATTTACGCCGGAGGGCTGGACGTATCTATCTTGGGACGACGGGGCGTAGTGATTTACAAGATTCATTGTTCCGTACCGAATAAATAGCGTAATAAATAATTGCATCTATGGGTTCGCGAGAATTGCTTGTGCTATGAATTTTTATAAGCATACTTAATTTTTAACATGATTATCTTACTTCATTATCATTATGATGACAGATAAGAATTTAATGTTAATGATATGTTATAGTGTAATATTTCGTACACCATGTTCGTATAGACATATACAACAGGCAGTATTATTACTAAACAGGGGTATCAAAGAGGTTCCAAGCAACCAACTAGACTATATGTTTATAATGCAGTATTTATTTATTCTGTTGTGTTCAACAGAATAAATAAATACTGCATTTAAAAACAATATATTGTAAAGGTTTATTTAACAGTTTATTTTCACTTTGATGCAAAGTTTAAGGACGTATATAGGTTAAATGACTTTTTCATAATTTCAATTTTGGTAATTAATTGAAGCAAGACAGAATTCATTAGTATAAACGTTTTACTATGCGCAATAAAAATACGTAGAAATGTTACAATCAGCATTATCTAGTAACAGGGTTAAAAATGGAAGCCACTTCAAAGCGGCATGATGGTTCTTACAAAGTAAACACTTATTTTTACATCACCGTCTTTATGAGAACACTTTGTGATCTCGGCTTTAAGTA
>DWAJ01000998.1:0-25792 GCA_018238005.1 Eurema mandarina
GTAACGCCAAGAGTAACGCCAGCCCATAGCCAATGCAGTGCTACCCGGAACTTTGCTATAAAGATACCAAACTTTTACGTTTAAAAACATTCTCTTAATAATAAATCACGTATCCTCATAGAAACGCGAATAATGGTCACCGTTTGAGAATACTTGATGCCAGGATCGAAGCAATTAGTATTGATAGCTCGCATTAATTGGGTCCAGGTATTTGGAATATCCCATTTGCGTAGCGAACGCCGGGGTGTGAATATTGTACCTCTCGGATCTAATCTTTACTAGTTAGAGTATGAGTTTCTTTGCCTGTATTCTTCTGACAGACAGACAGCAAAATTATTTTATATTTTTCTTGCGATATCGTAATGCATTGGACAAAGCAGATTGTGTGGCTGTCGACATGTCTGTATTGATCTATATTTTTACGTTCATAAATATCACAATGTGATTTAGGTGAATAAATTATTTTCATTTTAATTTTTCATTTCCATTTTCAGTTAGGTGAGGGCAATTTTTAACCCCCGACGCAAAAACGAGGGGCTTTTATAAATTTGACGTGTCTGTGTGTATCAGTGTTTTGTTAAATTGTATTTTTGTATTGTACCTTTCTTAAATTATGATTTTTTTTTTATTTACTTATCCTTTATTACATTTATATCTTACAGACTAATTGTACAGAGTATGAAATGTAAGTACAGAAATGAAAATAGGCGGCGTTATCACTAAAAAGTGATTTCTTCCAGGCAACCTTTTAATAAAAATTTGTATATAAAGACTTAATAAAGACTAAATAAAGAGTAATTATATTTTCGTTATTTTTAACAAGAGATTGGCAAAGTACCTAAATAAAATGAAATAAAATACCTTGTAATTTACCAATTTTCAATCTCGTCACAATTTTGATAAAAAAAGCATAGCCGCCATTTTGCATACGTCATGACGCCCGGAGGGTGGTCCATGTTTTTTAATTTATAATTTATTTATGAGGCCCTAGTGTCGATTATGAATATTTATAATGATCAAGCGATGTCGTGTTTTTAAATACGTAGTTAGAAATGTTTGTAGTTTGTGAATAATTTGTTGGTTATTCAAAAATATTGTACCTATAAATATAAGGTTAAAGAAATGTACCTCCTTACTTAAATATCGTGTGTGAATTGAAACTTAATAACTTTTGCAAAATATACAAACAATTAAATGAACAATATAGAATATGCATTATGTCTAATTTATGAATTTATTACAGATTTATTTTAGATCAGAGATTGACGAAAGTCAGTATAGATTTTTGTATAAAATAAATAAATACAAACTTGCTTTAATTTTTCATCTGCTTTGTTGTTTTGATTTTGTACAAATTATTATTAAGTTAGAAATATTCGCATTCCATAAGATAAATTAAATGAAAAAATGAACATCTATTTCTATAGAAACGGCCATCTTCTTAATATAAAAAAATGTATTCAAAATTCGAATAACATTAGATCTAAATTTAATAAGAACATTTTGAACGACACAATTCACAGATTCAAAAAGATAGTTCATCGGCGCGCTTAACAAGTTTTCTTATAATATATTCAGGTGTAATATTATGGTAATGTGATGTATGGATGTTGTGACAGACAGACAGACGGACGGCCAACACAGGATATCGGGATGACGAAGCTTTTTTTGTATTTTTTTCTATTTTAACGGGTGTCAGAAAATTTGAGTTCATATTGGATTGCTTATTATTTAATACATTATAATAAGTTTTATTTAATACCGCATTTATGCATGTACCTACTATACATTGGCCTTTCTCTTGAAACACTATCTGATAAAAAACCGCATTAAAATCGGTTCCGTAGATTAAAAGATTTATGCATAAGTATATAAGGACAGACAGGAGAAAGCGCCATTGTTTCATACTATGTAATAATACATAGTATTAATTAATAAACAACAATAATAACAATTATAATTATGACGACTGCTTAATAAACTTTGTGTATTTCAATTAAGAAGTTTGTCATGGAGGTTAATTAAATAATATACCGTTTTTATCACGACAAGAAATCCTGGCTGATCATATCATATTTTTCATTCAATCTACGGTGGAATAATAATTGTTTTCAATAAAACCGTTGTTAAAAAAGTAATATTTAGCTTAATTTATCAAGGGTGAATAAATAGTACGTAACTAATAAAATCTACGCTACATAGATTTTGCCTTAATTTCTCTTTACAACTTTAGGAAAAGCAAACTTCTTCGACAACTTCTTCAAAAACGATCTAAAAGCCTAATAAAGCCTTATATATTTGCCCGAAACAGTCGTTTTATCCCGAAAATGTCGGAAGACTAAAGGAAAATTAAGAAAAAAGAAGTTATCTCTTGTTTTTATGTTCCTTAATTTTTACTGTTCCTTAAGTTTTCTTTATATATTATTAAAAAAAAGTAAAATTGTAGAACGTTAACATGTCATAGTTAATATGTTTAAATAGATTTTTGTACAAGGCTTGCACGTTATTAATTTTTTGTGAAATTTTTTGAATGTTTTGTATGTATTGCTGTTGGTGCTTGGTAAGACCAAAAGAAAAATCGTATTACAACTCGCTAAAAGGCATTTTATTCAACACCGTAAACTACATCGTTCATTCAAGCTAGCCGTAACTGTTTATAAATGTTGAAAAAACGTCAAAAACCTCGCCTCGCCGCGCGCCACGTGCGTTATCAATATCAACCTGCTCAAAATAACCAAAACATCACTTTAATTAGCAATTGTGTTCTACGTAATACGACTCTTTCTATAAACATCGGAATAAATCACATTTCGTTATCGATAAAGATGTCTATCGTTTTATAAATAATGTAGGAACTGTTGAAGGCGGAGTAAGTTCAAATAACTAGCTTTCCAATTGCAGAGCATAGTGCGACATTTCGATCAATGTCAGTTTAAAGAAAAAACATATTTTGGTGATTTTCTGTCACTGAACATGTAAGCACGCATCAAGCGAAAGCATTACTTAGTAGTTTTGAGTGTGATCGATTGTGCGAAGCGTTGCTTGTAGTTGAAACATTCAACTTTAAGCATTATGCCGCATATTGCTCTAGTCCTATAATTAGAAAAATAGGATAGTAATATTAATAATAATAAAATGACTAGAAGGATAAATTCATTAAGTATTTAGACTTGGTTCATGAGGTGAACGCTTTGGGTGTGGTTTCTATAATAATTGTCCTTATTGTAGAGTGATCGGTCAGTCATAGCCAAGTCAACATTTAAAGAGTTTCCCGCTAGATGGTTGGGTCAAGGAGTAGATGCAGGCGACAGTACTTCTTGACACGGCGAACATCGTCAGCCGGTAACCACCGGTAGCTTAGATGAATCTTCTAAGTCGGCATATTAAGTTTCACGGGATCCAGTCCAAATGCCACGTGGCTGATGACAAAATATATGAATACATTTCTACCGAGTACCTATAGTAGTCTACTTGAAAACCTAACATCTATACTAATATTATAAAGAAGTAAAGTTTGTGTGTTTGTTTAATTGTAACGGGCAATCTCGGGATCTGATGAACCGATGTTAAAAGTTCTTTTACGAATAATTAATTAGCCACATTATTGCTAAGTGTCATAGGCTATATAAAAAAAGGATTGTTCACATTATGCCCAACGAAGTGGGCACGGGTCCGCTAGCATGTAATAAGAAGACTTCATATTCCAACATTTAGTTCTAGAGCCCTGAAACAAAATCTTAAGCATTATAAACGTATTGGACGAGAAACAGTAGCTGTATTAACGACGGTCTAATCAAAACAAACATTACCATACATCATACAATTACCTACAAATTAAGTGAAGCGCTTATTCGCGAGTCGTATGCAAAGTATCCCAATAATGAATATATGTATCGGCGCGATCTTCAAAGGGCCGTCCTGTCTTTGCTTCGCCGACGGCCGCGAATCCCGTTTCGCAGTCAAAGATATACTATGAAATATAATACTACTAGCTCTTACCCGCGACTCCGTCCGCGTGGATATTTGAACTTTGACCCCCTCTTTCCTCCCGTTATTATCCTTTTTTCCAGTTAAAAAGTAGCGTATGTTTTAGGTCGTGCTCTAGACCATCTGTGTACCAAATTTCTTTAGAATCGGTTCAGCGGTTTGGCCGTGAAAGCGTAAAATTATAAATGTAACCTTTTGGGGGTTGATTTAAAATGAGTAGCCTGTATCCTTCCCCACGCTCTAGAGTCTAGACAATCTGTGTATCAAATTTCGTTCTAATCGGTAAAGACAGACAGAGTTATTTTCGCATTTATAATATTAGTATGGACTATGAATATACTAGCCGTTTCACGTGGTTTTACCCGCCTAATTTCCCATTCCTCGGGAAATAAAGGGATGTAAAGTTTCCTATGTGTTAATACAGGGTTAAATGTACGTGCATGGCAAATTTTAGCCAAATCCGTTTAGTAGTTTTGACGTGAAAGGGTAGCAAATATCCAAACATATTAACAAACTTTAAATTTATAATATGAGTAAGATTTCACTTTAAATAATTATTTCAGGACGTTATTAACAGCGCTATTAAGGACCAAACTTAGCTGAGTTTGTGAAATGGTAATAAAATGACTGATATGACCTAGATATAGTCATTGGTTAAATAATCACATAAATATTTTTATAAACTTCAATAGATGAAAAATAGGAAAAAAATCTTAGTCAGGTAAAATTTTAATAATAAAATTGAACATTTGTTTACAAAACTGTGATGTTATATATTTTTTATATATTAACGCCTAAACAAAGTATATAGCAATAATGAAATGCATGGTATTCAATGTATTTTTATTTTATGATATTTGTAGAACATGAGCGATTTGTGACGACTTTAAATATTAAAAAAATAGCTTAGTTTCTGAAATATATTCGCAAATATTTCCTTAAAACTAAATCATTATTGATTTAACTGACCAATGTATTTATTAAATAATTAATCTATAAAAGTGATCGCCAAATGTGTTGGTAAGCGCATGACTCGATAATAGCTGAACCGATTTACATAATATTTTTTGAAGAATTCTCCTGGATATAAGAAGGTGGACAATAATGGTAAACGTACCCTCATAACCTACGAAGTCCATTGAAATGTTACATTTTTTTAGGCCTAACCTTGTGTTCCCACGGCCTCCATTTTGAAAAAAGGGGTTTGGGACAAGGGTGGTGACCCCACAAACTTGGTTTTAGCTTTACACTGACCCCCCCAACCAACAGCAACCCCAAATGTAACATTTTAATGGACTAACGAGGTTTCGAGTAGGATTAGTACAGCGGGAACAAAGTCAAGTTAGCCTAGCTGCCTTTTAATATAAATAACTAATTATTAATTTAAATAAACTATTATAGCTGTAGCAAGGCAGAGAAGTTTACAAACGGTCAGTTGCATATTTATCGTCCCATGTGACCATTACATTGAGCTGACGCCATCTTGTATTTTATTATGAGACAAAATGCGACGGAATTGCAGAGGCACTTGCCGTCACGTAGCTGATTGAGATATTGAGTTATTTCAATTTATTGACGTTATACGATATTTAAACTGATCAATGATGCGCACGATTGGGCTCTATTTACTGGTAAAGGTCTGTCGTGATGTTTTTAATTCGTTTATTTTAAGAGGATAGGTAAATTGGTAAGTCTACTTCATTTATTACTTTATTTAAAATACAGTTATACATGAAAAACAATATGATATATTCATTTTATTGTTACAATCATTTTCAAAATAAATTAAATAGATCTCGAGATTAAATTAATTCTCGAACGCTAATTTTTTTTTCAAAAAATTTTTATTTTAGTTTTGTTGACGTCACTGTCCACCACACACCAGAAAAGCGAAATTTATTTATCCATCAGTTTCCTTTCGATATAATTTTCGTCAACGACACTAAAGTTGTGATTAAGGATTTGGTGTTTCCTTTAAGCATGCAAGTCCTCGTAAACGTGTGTTGCCATATTGAATCTTACAATATCGCACAAAAACTTGGAACTGAGCCTTGGGCTGGACGTAACAAAAAATACATTTTTTGACATAGGGAAATACTAATACATACCTAGAACTCCCGGGGTATGTCTGTCAATTGTTGGACTTATACCAACAACATACATGTACTTTACCATAAACTCGCTCTCACGTCTGACATAAATAAAATATTTAGCGCATTTTATTGCCAAAACAAAAATTAAAACAGCTTTTATTTCACCAGGTCGCCATAACCGCCAAGAGTTTATGATTTACGAGGTCAACAGCCTTTGTAAATGCTTTGAGTATTTGTAAGTGAATTACAAAATGGAGGATATTGTACTGTTTTCTTGGTTTAATCTGATAAATATAATTAGGTAATATAGATAAATAATTATTTGAAGGATTCATTAAGAATATCTTCTTTATTAAAGAACTTTTTACAAATTATTTCCAAATGGTTACTTGTTACTTTAAATTTGTAAATTGTGTATGTAAGTCAGGTCTATTGTACCACAGTAAAAATGCTTGAAATCCTAATATTTTTATTACTTCTCGTCGTATCTCTTTATCAGAGTTCGGAGGAATACTCTTGGGCTTAAGTCGGTAGCGGTTGACGAGAAGAGCTGCGCATCGGTAGAATCGCGCTCGTAATTGACGTATTGGTGCGAGAAAGACATCACGACAGGGACAACCAATCAACGCTCGCGCACTCGACGATCACGCGCCCCGCGCGCCGCGCCGCTACCTCCATACCTTTGATTTTTGACTTCTGCGCAGGTTTCGTTCAGCGCTAAAGATTCGTGACGCGTACTTTAACGATTGTGAAGAAGTATTTTAATTTGTATGTATATGTATATATCGGAGCAGATGGACGGAAAGAATAATCAAGACAGTGAAAACTATTTCAATATAAGTTAATTAGTCGAACCTCCTTGGTTAATTAGAATGTTTAAATTCAAACTTAAAAGAATTGTGTGGAATTTGTCAGTTGCTATAAATACGTCAGCACACATATATATCTATATGTATGTATGTGTATATATGTAAAACTACGTTTATTTTTTTTATTCTGTCAGGTTTTATCAAGTCTCAGGTTGTCTGGAAGAAATCACTTTTAGTGGTAAGACCTATTGTACCGTTTTCTTTCTGTTCTACTGTTTTATTGTTATTTGTGATAGTTTTGGTGTGCAAGTAACACTATCACAGTTTTTTTCTCTTCTCCTAACCTATGTTTGTTATTTGTTTACTTGTTAAATGTGTCTTGTACTATTTCTTTCTAATATACTTTGGAGTACATGTGTCTGTCTTTCCTTCAATAAGGAGATTAGTCTTATTTTCATTACGAAGATTCTTAAGGCGAAACACGATACCTAAATACCTTAAATATTAGCGTACATGTTAATAAAACATTTTAAATAAAGATATAACAGTAATTCTGTATCTTTGGCACATCGATGCAGCGGGAGGCGGGGCGGCGGCGTCGTAATTACAGCGCGGCGAGCTCAAATTATTTAGTGACTTTAATTTTATTTGTTACTTTGTGCCTCGTGGTCTGCGAGGTGTGATTGTTGGGGTCAATGTATTGACTAGCTGTGTTCCGTGGTTTTACATGTTACCCTTTTTGGGACAATACCGTGGTGTGTAGCCTATCTGTTGTGTCAATCCAGGGTATTATCGGCATACTAATTTTTTACTGAATTGGTATAGTCGTTTTTGCGGGAAAGAATAGCAAACATACATCAATATATTCTCACAAACTTACTTTTCAGATAATAGTTTATTAATTACTACGATTTCGTTCACACTGTACCTATCCTGTAATGACTCGTTAGAGCGCCTAGTTGTCCAGATCACGCGGCCGATCGCCCATGCGCTGGACTGACCATGAAGTCAGCCATGGGTGGCAGCGTGTCCGACTGCGCCAGACTCTTGCGCAATAGAGTTAGATGGCAGGAGATTGTGCGAAAAGCTGCGACCACTTCCACCACCAGCTAAACCGGTGATGGCTGAACATTGTGACCACGACCGACCGCTGTCAAGAGCGAAACGATCGAGAAGAGTACCTATCCTACTCCAACCTTATACTTTTTTGCTTAAGAACAAACGTCGTTATTCAGGAATGTTCTAAAAAATAATGCAAATCGGTTCAGCTGTTAGGGGGGTATGCGCGTACCAACACATTTTGCGATTCATTTTTATATCCTTTCCTAGTTTACATTTGTCTTCCTTCTAGATGTATGTTCAAAGTTATGGCTCCCTCTTTTCGAAATATTCTTGGACGAGATAGAGACCAGATTTGAATTTGGCTTTTACTCTCTTAGAATTGTAATTCGGCGCAAAAGTGAGGTATGAAAATCAGTTTAGTATTATTATGTTCAAAAAGAATAGAAATATAGCTTATGCGGGAAACCCTTTATAAATTACCTTTATTGTTAAAGGTCTTGACTCTCCTTTAAGATAAACTATATGCGAAGAAATATAAAAATATTATTATAGTGTCTACAACTCAATGATTGCCTACATAATATTATATTCTTTGGTAGATTTGGCATTTGAACTTTTTAAATGCATCTATTTTTTTACCTATTATTAATTATTCATATAATAAAAGCCTTGCTAAAAGAAAGTGTTGATTATTTATATGAAATATGATTTTTTATATCGTGTTCGTGTAGTATAATATACATAGATTATGTTCCATATTATGTAAGATGAAGAATAAAAATGTCTGAAGTAGTCTAGTATACTATATAAGGGGTATTTTCATATTGAAATAAAAAAGAATTATCGAATATAATTTTTATTATTTTATAAATTTTCTTACAATCAGGAAGAACTTATGTCGCAGTGCGAGTGTGTTTCACTAAAACTAACAAATTGCAATACAACTAAATACATTTTAACTAAATTTATAACAAATACTAATCTATGAGATATTTAACCATCATATTTTATACAGATAATAAAGATATTAACATTAAAATTATCTTAAACTAATATCTACAGACTTATGGAAGATCGTATTAATGTTTTCATTTAATTCTAACCGTAATATACAAAATAGATACAAATAAATAATCTTTAACATAGGAAACACCATCTTGGTATAATTTTATAAAAATCCTAGTAAAAATTGGACCCTTCGGAATATAGCACCATAACATAGATATTACAATAAAAAAGTGCAAAAGAGGTTCTAATGAACCTTTTTAATCTGTGCGTTTGACAGTTGGTTTTGTAAAAAGCGGGAAGCGTAAGAATGTGTTCATTTTTGACGTTTTACAACAATATTATAAATGTTATCCCAAAATAGGATTACATCGTGAAATGTCACGGGAAATAATAGGCAATTATATAATTATTATTATTCGTGAAACGTGGTATAATATTTTAGTTAGGCATAAAATTATCTGTTACACCTGATTAAAAGGAAAATAAGGTGTTGTTATTCGAAAGCTGACAATTACAATATTTATACACGTTAAATCACAATTTTAACCAGTGCATAACTGAAATTCGATAAAAAAATAATTAAAAATTGGATTGGACGACTTTTAGTTAAAATTTAAGTATATTTTAGGAACATTAAAGGTTTTATTATGTTTGTTTTTTTCAAAAACGGCGAAACTTTTGGCTCATTTACGACAATTTTATAATAAATAAAAAGCTACTTTATAGTTACCCAAAAAAAATATTTATTTAAAATACATGGTTTATAATTTGAAACATTTTATTTTACATAAATAACATATCTCTTTATACCTACGGTATACGTGGCGAGTGTTGGTGCGTTCTTAAGTTATAAAAATATTTGAACCTAATAAGGATCACAGTTTAATGCCTAGATATTATAATTAAATCCTCTTTCGTGCAATCGCGTTGCCATCACATTTTGGAACGTCAATGTTACCATAAACCAAGTCATTAATATGGGCATACATTTTCGCAGAGACAAGAAAAGTTCAATTGAGTGATTACGTCATGGTTTTGGTAAAACTATTTTGGATTACACGGTAGGCACTACCCATAAAAGCTACAATAAGAGCCCATTTTAATCTATATAGGTTTATACTCTAGTCAATTGCTGTAACAGGTTTGTCTTACACCGGCCAAGATGACGCTGAACTCGTCATCTGGTCTCACGTCAGCCGCCGGTTGGGCTGGAGTGTAGGGACCAGAGGGAGGCGTCCCCGCGATCACAGAAGCGTACGGCGAAGGGTACATCCTCTCAGTACAATACTCTTGTCCTGGCGCAGGCTCAGCGCAGTACGGAGGCCTGTACTGCTGCTGCTGCTGCTCGTATCTATACTGCTGGTGCTGCTCTATAGTCCCATCAGCCCCATAGTCCAAGTACTTGTCAAACTCTCGAGCGTCCACGTCAGACTCAGGCGAGCCAGTACGAATCTCCGATCGCGGCATAAAACCCTCATTCTCCTGCGGCTGGTTCGGCGGCTCTTCAGCAAAGTACGCGCCGCTGCCGTCATATTCAGTTTTCGGCTGCTCGGAGTAGTGGGACACGTACGAATCTTCCTGCTTATACATCTGCTCGTATTGCTCGTAGGGATGGTATTGGATGCTGTATTCGGTGGTCATTGGACCGCTGGGCGCTGAGGAGACACGCGGAGCAGTAGCTCCTAACGCTTGCTGATCCTGAGAGGTCGCGACGGGTGGAAAAAACGTACCCGTAACTAGAGGCGGCTGCTCAGCCAGTGACCTTTGGGCGCACATGACGTACATGCCATTCGCCATTCCCATTGCAGCGACTGGCGCTGGTGAAAACGAGCCAGGGGTCCGGAAAGATTTGTATGAGTAAGACTCGGAAAGTGATGAAGCATTAATAGCTCGCCTCCTCTCATCGTACTGGAAGTTTTCCTTCTCATTTTCCACGGGCGAGGCGTCTGGTGTGGGGAGGGGTGCTTCAGCTGGCGCACTCCTCCTGCCTTGAGGCTCAGGCGATCTGGCGGGCGAAGACTCTGGAGTTTGAACGTGTCCATTGAACTGGCCGGTTTGGTACGAGTCTGATGCGAGGGGGGAAGTTCTGTATGGAGAAAAGCCAGCTCCTGGGTTGTGTGAGAATCTTGTGTCTGGGGAATCTGTGGCAGTGGCGTAGGGAGAGCCCAGAGCGGCTGACGCTGGCGGCGCGCTGGACGGCGCTGACGGCTGATTTGGTCTCGTCTTATTCTGCTTTCGCCGTCTTGGCCTATATTTATAATTGGGATGTTCCGTCATGTGAATAACGCGAAGACGCTCGGCCTCCTCCACAAACGGCCGTCTATCCTGCGGTGTCAACGATCGCCATTTTTTACCTGAAATGAAGAATATACACATGAGACGATACACAAACTAATAGGCTAGCAATTTATCATGGCTATCGCGATACACGGGTGCTTTATCACCGCATAAGAGTGATATGAACACCGTGATCATTACTAATATTGCTTGACAATGTTCCGATAAAATTCTTGAGCGTAACATTAGAGGCGTTTTATACAAAACAAAATAGACACGGCTGTCACAAAGTCTGGCTAAATAATCACGATGGAGTGTTATCAAATAACTATAAAGCACCTTCAGTGAGCGACTCATAAATAACAAGATGTCCAGTTCGGGACGATATTTGTTAACAATTTTGGTCTGTAATTTGAGGCTGGTAAAGTTGATTTTTGTGTGCAAATATGAAGTGTCAGGTTGTAAGAGAAATTATCGGTGGTGAGAATAATCTTTGGGGATATTTATCAATACGACGTTACTGCTACTGGAAAAACAACTTCACTTGTATTTAAGTTTTCTTTTTGTTATTACCGAGTTTATTAGATGCGTTGATAATTGTGTTATTCATTGAATTATTGTTAAGCGAAATTATCATATACTTGATGTTTTGGTATTTCAGATCATATGGCCAAGGATGAACAGGAAAGAAATTATTTTGAAATATAAATGTCGCTTCCTCATTAGTAGAAGACAAATATTTCAGCATAAAAAATTGTCTAATTTATTTTTAAGTAAAACATTAAAATAACGTTTTAAACAGGTTACAGGAATACCAATATGACATGTTATTAGGGTCTAATACCAAAAAATACTTTTAAAAATTTTCTAATAAATATGAAGTTTGAAAATGTTTTCTAGTAGTCTCCTTATTGGCATTTAATAATTGGCAATAAAGATAAAAACATTCTTATTTAAAAAATTCTCAATTTACCGGCATTACAAAAGCGCGCCAGGTACACCCGACCTGCTTGAGTGATGTCAAATGTCAACTTGACAAATGACAGGAAAGGGCTTCCTGTAGTGTTGTTTTATACCAGACAGACGTATCGATATTTAAAAATAATATAAACGAATATCAACGGTGGAGGTAGCATACATCATTAACGGTTATTAATTATAACCAAGTTCAATATTATATTACAATAATTTGCGATTTGTTAATGTTAAGCTATAAATTATTGGTGATAAACTTTTATACGGTTGAAAATGTTTACAATTTGACTATAATATATGGTCGCATATTGTAGATTAACGGCACTATTTCTTGACTACCGATTTCCATTAGCCGGACAACATACATGGCCACCTAATAAGGCCTTATCTTATGGCCAATGAACTTTTATTTTAAATTATAAACCGACAGACTAGACATGACAAATATAAATTTCGTTCTCGTATTGTATTGTCGATTAATATTTTTATTTGTTTTTACGATGTTATTAATTTTATATAAGAAGTAAGTTATTTTCCAAGAATTTAGAGTTTAAAATATGTTTAAATTTTATACCGACCGCGGACACCGAAATCCTAACCTAAAAAAAGGTGATAAAAAATCGAATACGTCAAACGTCAAAACATTTGATAGGCAGTGACAAGAATATCTTTTTAAATTGCAAAGCGTAATGGCCGATTGTTATCTATGGAACTTATTGTTATAAAAAACATTGTGTATCTCTATCACCTGTTGTTAAGAACTTTTTGAAAAACCACCCAAGTCTATTAATGTGTTTATGATATCGTTAATAAATGGCTGGTCATTAAAAGGGCTCCGATAGTTTCTAATGTTTAAATAAGCTTAGATGACACAGATCAATCACTTTCGTTTCTGGGGTACTGTTGCCAGAAAAGATATATTTTTTGTTTGAAATAATATATGACTTAAATCTATTTCATTTAAAAGGTTGTAGAAATATTATAGTTACAGAAGAAGTTATATTATTATTATTATTATTTATAATTAATATACATTTATTCTTTTATGGCTTAAAAAAGGATACAGTTGCTATTATTTAAGTTTAAATTATGTTCAGTAATAATATTGTTTTATTTTTTGTGCGTTTCGAAATATTTTTATCAAATTTGCAATTTAAGACGTAGTTAAATATCTCTCTTAAAAAAAAACAAACAGCTAAATTTCTATAAATTATAAGTAATTTAAATTACCTCAAACTAATTTGTTAACCGTATTTATAATTTGTTGAGAACAGAAGCCGAGATAGAGCAATGATAAGCGAGTAATAATTTCCATCCATCAAACGTGTTATGACATGAGGTGGTCTAGCCTCTATCAATTATAGACATCTCTTAAAGCTCAACGGATTAAGTGGATTTAATATTATCAAACAATATTTTTTATCGCTTCGATATTCGATTTGGTCAAAAAGACTAGTATCACTGTCCAATTTTATGTCCATTAAGCGGCGGGATATAAGTGTCAAATCCAAAATCATCCGAAATTCGATTCTTTGTTCTTAAGAAAAAAATATTCAAAAATCGAACGCGTGGTGTCGCAAAGCGCCGGTAGATGGCAGCGGCGATTTTTTGCCGCGACGGATGTCTACGAGCACGCGTTGCATTCTAAATTTTCGCTATCCCACTCTACCCGGAGCAGAGCGTGTATCGCCGTCTCGTTTTAGCAAAATATTTTTTTTTGCATTTCGATTACGAATGCGTGGCCATTTTTGTCGTTTTTTACGTTGGTACGCCTGCTTTTCTTACCGGTGACCGGTGGCAGGCGCGTTGTTTTATTTCGTTTCAATGTCGTAGCTATAAAGTATAAACTATCCCGACTTGGGTTAATCGATAGCCCTCAATACTTTGGAATATAAAGCAAATATAACTTTTTAAAAGTCTGGAAAGTAACTTCATTTTTTATTAGGTGGTTTTTTTAACCGACTTAAAAAAGGAGGAGGTTTCTCAATTCGTCCGCATATGCGTTTTACTATCTAATTTTTACTCTTGACTGTCGAATGCTTTAGAGACGAAAGTAATCCTTTAATAGCACATATAATAATTTAATAATTTGTAATACGTAATTTACAAACTTACTTCAGACCACTAATTAAAAAAAAGGAAATCAGAAAGATAACAGCAAGTTTGTATGTTTGTTGATCTTTTGACTCGTACACTCCTAAATGGATTTGGCTGAATTAATATAATGATTAAAAGTAATTAATGTATTTACTAAAATATCTATATAACTATTATCAATCACCGGTGTTCATAAAAAAAAACTAGAAAGACAGACCAAAATAAACATAGTTAGTGTTAATAAAAAACTGTTAAATTTAGTCAAATATCTCATTAACTGAAAATTACGTACACCAATAACGTGTTTAAACACGTTAAACATTTTATTTTACAGCTGGCAACAAAAGGGTAAACAATAAAATAGTGTTGCCAACGAATAGATATGTCAGGCTTTAAAACGAATGGAAAAATTTGAGCAGAAGTCGTAAGTTAAATTTCTGAGAAGTGATTCTTGTATGTGCGAAGCTGCCGAAATGCATTAAGTTTGCTTTTTCTTATGCTGTGGAAAATATTATGCTTACTTCAAGTGTGGTCCAAGTTACGAGAGAAAGCGATTTGCATTCTTTTAGATAGTTCAAGAGGGTTTCTTTAATAAGGTTTTCTTCGGTAGAGTTATAGTGATAAGGTTGATAGTTATCTATGTAGGTACCTCAGCTATAACTACATTAAAATATGTAAAATACACACTGAAAAATTCTACTAACTGTATGTAATTTTTTTAAATAAATGACAGGCCTTTTTATAATAAGCCCCGGCTTTGAACGCATATGTTATGTTTGTATTATAAATATATTATACCTTCCTTTTGTATCACTCTTCCTTTTCAAAACACCTTTACCTCGTGAAAATAAGAGCGTAGATAGATTTAAGCATACATAGAGACATTTATACATACAGACGAAAGAGAAGAAAGCGGCAATGTTATATACTATGTAATGATGATGGCTTGGATGTGATATTGGAAGCACGTGTTGCTGATTGCCACGACCAAATATCGACCCTCAAACTTGTTGTATCTATACACAACTATGCATTGGCAAAACTTTACTAACACAGCACCGCCATTTAACCAAGAAGAAGAGTTAGCGAATCGCTTATCGCCCCCGCTTCCGCTCATGACTTGAGTCGCACATATCTCAGTAATAAACTCCTGTAGCTAGCCCGAAGCATCACATTGTACTAGCCCTGCCTACAGCCATTGCTTGCAATCTCTTTTATGTTACGCAAAAACTACTAACGCTCCACCAAAGCACGTATTGTACGGTTTATGAGCGGTAAAGACTGGAAATTCACTAGTCTTTTTTAAGGTAATATCGTTGGTAATATTTAAGTTGAAAGGTCTTAAGGTTTTTTAAGTTAGTCGATTTCCACATATGAAATACCTAGCTGTTACCTGCGACTCCGCGAGGACTTTCAAATAGACTTTAACCCCCTACCTTGATATAACTCTTTTTTTCAGTGATAAAGTAGCCTATGTTTTTTCGCAGGCTCTAGACTATCTGTGTACCAAATTTCATTACAATCGGTTAAGCATTTTGGCCGTGAAAGCGTAAAATTATAAAAAGTTTCAACCTCTCGCGCAACCTTTTTGGGGTTGATTTAAAAAAAGTAGCCTAAGTCCTTCCCCAGGCTTTAGACTATATTTGTACCAAGTTTCGTTCGAATCAGTTCAGTAGTTTTAGCGTGATGGAAAGACAGACAGACAGACATACAGAGTTACTTTCGCATTTATAATATAAGTAAGGATTTAATACAAAAATACCGACTCATTTCTATACAGTTAAATAAAGAGGAAACATATGATTGTTTCTTTAAATTGAATAGACTAAAAATTACTGGACAGATTCGTGTATAACTCGAAACAAATATAGGTAGTCTTAAGCTAGGCGATTAACATTTTTGTATTGCAAAAAAATATATAAATATGTACGTAGAAATAGAGACTAAACGACCTGGAGTTCCATAGGCTTCAATAATTTGATATTATAACATTAAAGAACGTTTCAAAATAAAGATTTTAAATCAACAGTACCCCAAAAATGTTGGGTAAAAATTTTAGGTAATTGATTCTGGTTGTTGAATATTTAAACAGTCACCGGTCATCAAATATTGTAAAAGAATTCTTATTAATTACTCTTATATCTATCTAATACCCTTAGATTATCGTGCGAAACCGGGGCGGGCTGCTAGTATTGAATATTTTATTTTACACTTCTTAGTATGTATGTTAACTCGATTAAATTACGCTTCCACAAGTGACAGTAAATACTTTTTTATAAGCCATCTTATTTGTAGCTTGCAACACTCGGAACGCAAGTGACATTCTTTACCATGTACAGCCCCATTGCAGCTTTATTAACGTGCTAGAAAATTACATTGCATTAATTCAACTGAACTTGTATCGAAAATACCGTTTTATATCGTCAATGATATTTATTTCTGCTAATTTGACTACGGTCGTGGTTGCGGGACGTGTTCATCAATCGTATAGCCGTCTCGCTCTCGCGCGGCTGTCTCGCTCGCTCGTTTGGATTCTCGGCGCGTTCGTATGGCGCGCGCGTGCCGCAAGACGTTTTTTATTTAACAACAAAAACCATAAAATGAAATGATTGTTCAGAGCCAGCCGTTTAAGGATTAGTTTCCGTTTATAAAGGTATCATTCGCGCGATTGAATATGCTGCAAATTGATAAATTATGCGGGATCTGTTTGTTTTTTTTTTTGCGGAACGCGACGGATGCTAGGATTGATATTTTATGTCGGAATGTAGATAACGACCCTTAATGTGCGAGCGGGAAAGTGTTCTTACAGTAATTGGAAATGGCATGAAGTTTACGTGGTTTCTTGTAAACAGTTTATAAGACAAATATGTATTTAAAATAAAATGTATGTTTCTAGTTCTTAGTTCAAATTTCCGTTAATCATTTTTAAGACCAAACAAAAAAAGATAAAAAGTAGGTTAGGGACAAAAGTCGTACTATTTTATGAAATATTTTAAAAATTCCCCGTGTTATTTTTCTTGCCTAAGCTTTTTTTTTAATACTGTTAGTCAATTTAATGTCTATTAAATATTTTAGCAAGCATTATATTCAAAAGTATTATTCCTTTATAAGTCCCTAACAGCTTACAACAAACATTCCTTTTATTTCTATTAGGTACACTAAAAACTTTTTTATTTCTAACATTTCTTTAAATAGCACTTGGCACACTATAAACTTTTTAAATTCTTTTTTTTAATTTCATATTTTGTAGTATAGCAACACCGAACATAAAGCTCAGTCCACACGTGCTCATTAAGTGGGCGGTATGCGCGCCGCGTGTCGCGGTCACGTCGCTAGCACGCGCCGGCCGCACGATATGACCTATTTCGTTATTTATTACTCGCTGTGCTAGAAGAATAGACTATCTATGATGTAGAAATAAAAACGCTTCACCCATTCTATAACTAATACTTTTAATTGGAAAAAAACTAACTTATTAGTATAATTCTCGTTCCCTTTTAGAATTAAAAGTGTCGTAAGTGTTAGCTCATGGTACAAACTTGCAAATTCCAGCTAAATCCGTTCCGTAGTTTACGAGTGAAAGAGTTACAAACATCCATACATGA
Source organism: Eurema mandarina (assembly GCA_018238005.1). NCBI lineage: Eukaryota > Metazoa > Arthropoda > Insecta > Lepidoptera > Pieridae > Eurema > Eurema mandarina. The sequence continues at coordinate 17,914 of DWAJ01000998.1, forward strand.
TCACAAACTTTCGGGATTTTTAATTTTTATATTATGTAGTAGCATATTGTATACAATTATGAGTCACGAAATATATTTTATCTCACTTTAACCAGTTAAGTATATAATGTTTAGTGTATTACAAGAAGTCGTTCTAACTATTATCTTGAGATTTTTATTTGATTGGGGAAATGCCCATGTCTAGGCAGTAAAGTCTGAGAACGATTAGAAACAGTGGGGTTTTGGTCGGTAGAAGTCCGACATAACCCGTGGTCCTTTCCCGAGGTCCATGGGTATCCTATGAGGATTTCCCCACCAAAAAAAGGCAGTAAGGGTGCCCAGTCAGAAACTTACGAGTTGTTATGTGTACTTCTTTATACTTCCCTAAGATTACGGGTTATCAGAGAAGACCAAAGGTAACTCAAAATAAAGGGCCTATCCACAGTACAGTTGGTCGTTTGTTATTCGTAATGTATTGTTTAGATAATGTATGGAATCGTTTGTAACGCGCGCGTTATTGGCAACGCGCTACCGTCGAGCCTAATAATTTTAACACGTTCCTAGAATTGACAATTTGACCATAGAAGAGTGTGTTGCCAGGAAATAAACCGACGCTTATTGGGTGTAATAACAGTATTTTTTTATTTAATTTTTAAAGGTTTTACGTAGACTATTTGCTTAATGGAACTGCATGTTATTGTAGACTACAAGTTTTAGGTTAGGAATGTACCTATATTGTACACAAAGGTTGATGTTTGTCTGGGGTATTGGAAGCACGTGTTGCCACATGTCGTGAAACTTGTTTGATCAACACACAACTAGACATTGGCAAAATTGGGATAACGCAGCACTGCCATTTCACTATGAGAGAAGGAGAAAAATTTTCTGTGTTTAATTGTGTTTTTTTGAGTTTTCGATACATGTATCATTATTGTGGTTGATAGTAGTTGTGAAACTAGGGAAGTAGTTTAATATCAAGGGCAAAGATGGTGTTTGTTTTTAAGCATTATTTCATAATAGATAGAGTTGTGGAAGAGTCCGCAAGAGCAAACAGCAGATGGTAAATCCAGGCTTGGGTCCTAGTCTTGGCACCCATCACATGGAGTATATAACGATTTTTTTCCATCGAAATTTAATAAACATTACAGAGCCTCGTGGATGATAGGGCCAACCCTATGAGAGCATCGGTGACTTCGTATAGCTGGATGATGGGGAACCTTGGGGTTCTAGTCAATTTAAGTCCCTCGACTGGGACAAAATTGTAAGTGCAAATTTTCCTATCAAATTAAATAGATAAATCTATTATATATACACACGATGTCAAAGAATATTATAATGATTCTGAAAATACCTTAAGAAATGAGTTTCAATTTCATTCATATTATTATTATTAGCTTTTTCAGATCCGATAAGTTTATAAGTTTAGTAGATACAGTTTTTATAAATTATTTCAAAAATACAAGAAAAACGGCACAGTGTAAGAAAGTCTAAAGAGAAATTTCACTAGAACTCATCTCTAAATGAGAGGAACAGACTTAAATGATGTAATAGGAATAAATGTTGCCAGCATTAGCTGACAATTCATCATACTAATATAATTATTATTACCGATGCGTCCTTCAAGATGCGACTCTTTATTTGCAATAACGGAAGAGTAAAGCTATTTACTCCTCGTTACATAGTATACAACAAAGTCGTTTTTTTCTGTCTGTCCCTATGTATGCTTATAGCTTTAAAATTTCGCAACCGATTTTCATATGACTTCAGATAGTGATTCAAGAGGAAGTTTATGTGTTTAATACATGCATAAATGCGGGTAGAACCGCGGGACGCGCCTATTATCTATACTAATATCATAAAGAAGCAAAGTTTGTATGTTTGTTAAATTGTAAGGGGTAATCTCGGGATCTACTGAACCGATTTTTAAAATTCTTTCATCAATAGAAAGCCATTATTGCTGAGTGTCATAGGCTATATAAAAAAGGATTGTTAACATTATGCCCGACGAAGTGGGCACGGGTCAGCTAGTTTGTTACAAAGCACAAAATGTGCCCCCCCGGTTTTTAACGGGAGATATAAAATTTTTGAGAATTTTCCATTTTATAATATAAGCCTTTTTGTAACAAGAGTATTTTCAAATAGGTTCGGGAGATTTATTGCCTGTAATATGAAATGTAAACTCAACCTTTTTAATATTTATACGAAGGTATATTTTTTCATTTAGGTACCTACAATTTATCTAAAATGGCAATTAAGTTGTCAATATACTGTTTCTTTTCAAGTTAAATTCTAAACCAAAGTTTAAACCGGTATTTAATGAATTATCTATTTATAAAAAAATATTAATTTAATTAAATTAAACCTATAACGATTACAATTAACAGAATAATGTAAATCACATATTATCATAATTAACACGCTGTAAAAATTAAAAACAAAACACTAATTCTTGTCATTTAAATTGACCGCGCCATTTTTTTGCGCATAGCAACACTATAGCCTTGAAACCGCCAAAATATGCAACGTTATCTGTGGATCTATGGTTCGATAGTGTTTCCGCGAACCATAGACTACGACCAGCGGCACGCGGCATAGACAAAGAACCCATTGACATGCAGGACGCTTGCACTATGCTACCGGACTTTATTAGGCGAAATTGGATTTAAAACATGTTCAATTTATACTAATACTAGCGACCTACCCCGACTTCGCTCGCATTTATTATGATGTAAGCTATCCTATCTTTTAAGTTGGATCAAACTGCACACGGTGTGCAAATTTAATTTAAAATCTGTTCAGTAGTTTAGGAGTCAATAGCGGACAAACGTGACACGTAATCCATACAATAATATTAAAAATGCGAAAGTAACTCTGTGTCTGTCTGTCTTTCCATTACGCTAAATTTTCTGAACCGAAAATTTACTGAAACAAAATAAAAAATACTTCTGTAGTCGACTGTACCAACTTGTTCGTTTATGAAACGAATAGAATATCTTTATCCGACTCATATTTAATTCAATAGCGTTTTACATCTCAATCGCACGTGAATTGTTCAATTGTTATCACGATTATGAAACAAAGTGTTTTCTTAGGGAACAGTTCCTATTAAAATTGCATTTATCTCGCTTTGCAGTTTTACCCGCGTATTTTTCGTTTCCGTAGCAATACCGGGATGAAAATTTGCAATGTATTAAACCAGTTTCTTATCTACATGTATGCCAAATTTCAGCCAAATCCGTTCAGTAGTTTTTGCGTGAAAGACCAACAAACATACTAACTGTACGATATACCGTACGATATACTCGTATGTTATGTTTGGTCAGCTTTTGACCGTAACTCCTCGTGAATAAATATTATTTTGGGTAATTCTGTTTGTTTGATCTCCCTTCCGCTATAAAGTTATCACTATTTTTAAGATGTATTCTGCTATTAGAGGCGTCAAATCTAACAAATTAAAAACCATGAAAATTGGTCTAGCAGATCTCGAGTTACAAGTGTTGTAACAAACCCGCGTTTGTTTTAAATGTATATACCTATATAAGATGCTTAATTGCGTATATGAAGGCAGAATTTTACTTCAGTGAAACCGATATTGGTTTTCTGTCGTAAAACCTTTACTAAAATGTAAAGAAAACGTTTTCTATATAATAAATGGTATCAGAAAAGTACTAACGCAGTCTTCCCACGTTGTTCCGATATCAAAACGAAAGTCAACGAACTTAGTGCCACAATTTTATACTAAATTATAGGGCGATCGCTCGTCGCCCAAATGACACCCCGTGACAAGCAAATGACATAATTGTCAAAATAGTCACTGCACTGACACTCGCACGTGACATCGCGGGGAGACGAGACAGATATATGAATAGCCCAAAGTGCGAGCGGGACAAAACACATAGCGCCAATTATAGGCGGTAACGGAATTAGAGACTACGATACGAATCGGTTTCAAATTCGGAATAATCTTTTTTTTTTAAATCGATAAACGCATTGAACGAAATCGTTCGCGTGTGGTCGATTCCAAAAATTGAATATCAATACGATTCTATGTCATTAAAATGATTGACTGTGAACTTATGAATGAATGAATGAACGGGTCATTCATAACTGCGAAAACGTATATAATTATTAAATCATCGTATTAGTGGATATGCGGCGTACAATTTTATGATACTTTGTGGGCGCTACAATAAAAACCAAACCAAATACGAGTCAGACTCGCGAAGGGAGGGTTCCGTATTTAAAACAAACATAACCTATAAAAACGTAAAAAAAATTGTAGTATGGGAGACTGTTTATTTATTTTATTGAGTTTTTGTGTTATAGCTAGCGGCAATAAGAATAGATTAAATTTTAAGAAAATTAAAACTTGTTACTTTCTTTGGGCTATGACTTATGAGATACGGCCTAGTAAAAGATGGTAAAGCAAACAGTCTGACGAGCGAGGCTTAGTAATAGGGTCGATAGTTACGGAACCCTAAAACCGAGTAATATATTTGCAAGTCTCGGGCCGGCCCTTTCGACGCCTGTCGTGCATAAAATCCGCGATCATTTCTCCTAATTACACGTATGGAGTCAGTCGGAGTTTGACGCGATGTGGGTGTTCGAACTTCGAACGTACAATTATGTTTTGGCGCGAACGCGTGACATTTTGTTTTTTTTTTAATTGTTTCGGATTGCGGACCGAACTTTTTGAATGTTGGAATTTATTAAATGTGATTTTCTCGATAAATGGATAATATTTATGGCAGTTAAAGAAGTGAAGCGTTTAACAGATGTCACATTTATTGTGGGATCGTGAAAGAGGCGTAATTTTATTTATGACTTTTTAATGAGCTGGCTTTTGCGTGCAAAAATATTGTTGATTTATATGAGGTTAAATGATTCGATTAAGTTCCATTCTGGTACAATATTCGCGTTTTTTTTAAAACTAGTCTCGTCGGGCGGTTTCGCCTGCGTTCCTTTAGGCAGGTTATTTGACTTTATTTATTTATTTCCGATTAATTTTGAGACATTATTCAAATACCTACCTTAACCTAAGATAACAATTATAACTGGCAGCCTTATCACTACAAAGTGATCTTTTCCAGGCAACTATAGAGAAGAAAAAATACATTAAGTAGGTACTTTGAATGTGGGTTATATTGAGCATTCATAAATGTTGCCATATACATTTTTTTAATCGTTTAATAGTTTCAGAGATTAGCACGTACGAACAAACAAACAATTCAGCTTAGTACATTAAGTATTTATGCAATAGAAACAAATAATTACGATAATCATTGACCTGGCTTTAATTGCTTCTCGCGAGTGCAATTATTGGAATCGATTATTTCAAAAATGGTAGAAAAACATCACGGAAGTGTACCGATAATTATGTAAAAGGTATATAAGTTATGACAGATGGTACAGTCAATTGCAAAAGTTGATGAACACATTCTAAATTGGTAATCATCTATATCTTTTATCAATAAAAAAATTATTGCATAGTATGAAACAAAGTTTCGCTTTTCTGTCTGTCCATAAGTGTGCTTAAATCTCTAAAACTACGCAACCTATTTTCAAGCGGTTTTTTCGATAGATAGAGTGATTTTCTCTAGAAAATAAATTACCATAATTAACACTATTTTCTACATGGCAACATTACAAACTATCAGATATGTTCATTAACTTTTGCATTTGACTGTACATCTGTCGTGTAAGTATGGAAGAGAGGTCAACTTTCTTCGTAATAGCGTGACGATGCGTTTGCAATGTTTTTTTAGTCTGTGGGAAAGTTCTTGTTTTGTCTATGGTTTTAGTATTGGTCTTGACGTTTGAAATATTTCTATAGGGAATAATATTATATAAAGTATTTTTTTCTAGTACGTACTGTTTCCCTAAAATTAAAGAAAATAGTTTTTTTTTAATTTATATTACAAGTTCTCGTGAATGAATTTTATTTTATTATCTGAAATTCGAAAAAAATATTTAAAGCTCTATTTTCTTGAACTATCTGTAGAAACTGTGTTCATATTTTTTGTAATACCACGTCGATTTAAGTGTTACTATATGTAACCTATTCGAATTAAATGTCAACAATGTCATGTCTGTCAAAATCAAAACAGATCCTCGAATTAAATTACATTAAAAACATTTGATCCATGCAAGTCTATTAGACCGTGAAATGGATCGCCACTAACCGAAAATTCCGAACTAATTTCCTGTGTCCATTAAATTAAACACAAAACTGTATACTCTATGGCGCGTAGATTAAAAAACTTCGTATACTCTATGGTCCGTGGATTTCTTGGGGTCATAGCACCCAAGAGGAAATGACGTCACGGGTCGGCGCGCGCGGCGGTCGAAATAATACTTTTCTAGGTACACAAGGAGTTTTTATGCTTTGAATGTTTATCGGACGTGATAGGATACGCGAAAACGGAGGTAAATCTTCGATTAAATGCGATTCTCGTAACTAGGCACGTAAGTCATTCAATTTCATTATAACTACTAGACTGCTCAATAGTTTTATTAATGGCCTGTCTTGGTTTGTTTGATAAATTATTGGGTTATAACGTAACTCTGTCTGTCTGTCTTTACATCACGCTGAAACTACTGAACCGATTAGAATGAAATTTGGTACACAGATGGTCTAGAGCCTGGGGTAGGACATAGGATACTTTTTTTAATCAAACCCCAAAAGGTTCGCGAAACTTTTTATAATTTCACGGCCAAACCGCTGAACCGATTGTAATGAAATTTGGTTCACAGATGGTCTAGAACCTGAGATAAAACATAGGGTACTTTTTATCTGGAAATAGGGTTATAAGGTTTAAAAACTTGCAACATTTACATTTGAGTCACTTATATTGTTTTATTAAAGCCTTAACTACAAAGTTGAAATATCTATTATATGTATAACCAAAAAATATATGATAAACTAGCTGACCGGTACCCACTTCGATGGGCATAATATTTTTATTTTTCGGTTTTTTATATAACCTATGACACTCAGGCATAATGTGGCTTTCTATTGGTGAAAGAATTTTTAAAATCGGTTCAATAGATCCCGAGATTATCCCTTACAATTTAACAAACACAAACTTTACTTCTTTATAATATTAGTACAGACTAAAAAGATGAACATATCAATAACATTATAAAGGCGGTATACACTTAACGCGTTTTTCCACATAAAGCCGTGTTCACACAGTCACACGTCAATCAATTTACGCATTATTGCCTTTTCGGTATCGAGAAATCGTAATTATGAGCTATGAAGATAGTGCAATATGCATGAGGCTCGATTCCCATGACGGAGTAACTGTAAGAGTTTCATCTCTTTTTGCGCATTAATTACCAAGGTTAATGATCTTTGACCGCGCCTCTCGCCTTTCTACAATTTAGATTTGAAATTCGTTCTCACCGTTTTCAGTTAATTTTATGAATATTAATGATATATATTGGCTTAATAATACACGGTGGCAAAATAATTAGTAGGTCACGTTAAAAAGCCCGTACAAATATTACGTTAATAAAATTAAAAAAAAAAACTTTGACAGTGACACTTCAAAGAAGGCGGTAAAATTAATGTTTACTCTACTAAACATAACATACGTGGAGGTCGATATTTGGCTGTAGTATTGAAAACACGTGTTGCTGATTGCTACAACCAAATATCGACTCTCAAACTTGTATTATCTATACTCGACTAGACATTGGCGAAATTGTGGTAACGCAGCACCGGCCATTTAACCAAGAAGAAGAAGAAGAACATAACATACAACCATCGTAAATGTGAAAGACAATTGACACCTAAACTTCAGTATTGCCATCTTAAAAATGAATCAAATTTTTTTTTAATTTTCTCCAAAATGACGTGTAATTTTTAAACCCCGACGCAAAAACGACTGGGTGT
>DWAJ01000999.1:0-25789 GCA_018238005.1 Eurema mandarina
GTATATTTTTATTTAACTAGACTACATGTGGTAACACTAATCGGCATAGTTTAACAGGACAATAAGGGGGCGTCCATAAATTACGTGAGATGTTTAAGGGGGGGAGGGGGTCGAGTCTAATCTCATCTAATCTTACGTTGGAGAGAGGAGGGGTCTCGGCAAATATCACGCAATTTTTTTCTGATGAAAAAAAAATACTATTTTGGTCTATTTAATCCAGATTGTACATGCTTAAGGTTTAATCTTAAGCGTTATCGTCGTAACTAGTCGTAAATAAAAGCACGATGCAAATTAGTTTTTTTCTTTTTACAACGGCGTTTACGTAAAAAAACTCACATGAGATTCGGGGATAAAATCTCACGAGATCTCACCATGCAGAAAATTAACAAAAACACCTCACGTAATTTATGGACGCCCCCTAATGTAAAAAAGGCATAGTTAAGATAAACTAGTTACCAAACATTCGGATTGTTACCCGGACATGTAATATCGGGGAAGTTTTTAGATCATTTAAAGAGGAATAAATTTCGAACGAAAAGTTCCTCAGATTAGCGTATTCCTACAAGCAAACAATCTCCTAATAGATCGGACCAGATATTTTCTTATTTGTCTCATTTTTTCATCTAGATTGTCCAAGTTTGCTGATAAAAATATAATGACATGACTTCAAAAAATTATGAAATTTTTGCACGGTTCTATAATAACCGTTTTTCGTTACTGTAGTTGGTTAATTACGTACGTAAAGGGTAAAACTACATTTATCTCCGAATCCTAGTAAAACTTTGTTAGTTAACTGAATGTCGTAGTTTAAACGGTCAGGTTAAAATTTAACTTTAAGTCCGCGTAATGATCCGTTGAAATTCAAGTCGGCTAACTGTCGGTTTAAGTTGGACTCATTGTAACTTAGAATAGTTTGTAGTTAAAATAGAATATGGAGGAATTAACAAAAATAACTCGACTTCAAACAAAAGTTAATAATAAATTTGCTTCGCACAAATTATTTTCATTCAGTATACAGGAATGATTTAATAGTTATTTCATAATTTTAAAGTAGGTAACTGATTTATTATATAACTAGCTGTTGCCCGCGACTCCGTCCGCGTGGACTTTCATATAAACCTTTAACCCCCTTATAACCCTTTTTTCCAGTTTAAAAGTAGCCTATGTTTTATCTCAGGCTCTAGACCATATGTGTACCAAATTTCATTACAATCGGTTCAGCGGTTTGGCCGTGAAAGCGTAAAAGTATTAAAAGTTTCAACCCCTCGCGCAAACTTTTGGGGGTTGATTTAAAAAAGTAGACTATATCCTTACCCAAGCTTTAGACTATCTTTGCACCAAATTTCGTTCTAATCGGTTGAGTAGTTTTAGCATGATGGAAAGACAGACAGACTTACTTTCAGAGAGTTACTTTCGCTTTTATAATATTAGTAAGGAAGAAAGGACTCCTCTTCTTAATTTCTAATATTACTATTACTAGCCGCGCCCCGCAGCTTTACCCACTTACTTACACTTTACTTTAATCACTCTATATGATATAAAAACCACATGAAGATCGGTTGAGTAGTTTTCAAGATTTAAGCATACACAGGTACAGACAGAAGAAAGTGACTAAAACACATACATAGGTGAGTTACGCATTATTTTTTTATATATTTGTATATAAAACCGACAAGATATATATGTATGTTAGTATGTTTTAACGACATAAGCGGATTTATATTTCGCCGGCACAAGAAAAGAGGTCAAAAGGTCGGACTAATGGGCAGAAAAACCATGAAAACGTCAACATATTTTAGGCTTACGGGAATTATGAAGGATGTTATGACATAGTCTACTAAGTAGCCTGTGCCCCGCGTTTTTACCCGCTTAATTCCCGTTCCCGGGGCAATACCGGGATATAAAGTAGCCTATGTCTTAACCCAGGGTATCATCTATTTACATACCAAATTACAACTAAATTGGTCCAGCCGATTTTACGTGAAACAATAACAAACATACATCCATAAATACATTCTCATAAACATTAGAATCTTCCTAATACTATATAAATGTTTATTCTAAGGTTATAGGTGTATTATATTTAAGAAATAGATGCGATTTTTATAGTATATAAGTAGGAGTTAATGGGTACTTTAAAAAACCATGCTTTTAAAATTTAAATAAAGCTCATAAAGGTTTGTTTCATTATTTAACCATCTCGCATCCTAACCACCAATAGGAAAAGTCAAAAACATCTGACGCCTGAAAGATTTCATTTAACCGACTTCAAAAAAAGGAGGAGGTTCTCAATTCGTCTGTATGTATATTTTTTCAATGAATGAATGTCGATTAAAGACGGATTTCTAAATTTTGTTTTTTAAAAATATTGAAAATTGAAATCGTATTCGACATATTTTGAGTTTATTAGTAATCATAAGACTATTTTGTCCTCCATTCACGATAATTACAGAATATTTTGGTGTTTAAACGATAATATGTCATTATTTTGAATGTGTTAATATACTTGTATATGTACATATTTAAAGTGTATGATACCTTTAAATAAAGAAATAGCTCATTCATAATAATATATCAAAATATTCTTTCATAGAGAAAAGTAATGAAGAATCTAAAATTATGTTTTGTCTATCTGGTTCAAATGTCTACTTTCTATCTTTTTCTTCATTATTTTTAAATTAGTATTATTTAATTATTTCCAGATATGTTTGTTTTATCAATAAATAACATTTACAGTAAAGGAAACAGTCAGTCATAGAATAAGATCAAAAATTCATAAATGCCCATTTCTTATATAGATATAAATAAACCCACATTTAATATTAATTAAGAAGAGACAATTCAAATAATCAGTGACCGTTTCATTTTAAACAACAAAGTCGAAAAATCATGTCTCGCTGACAATTCGTTAATTAAATAAAACGCGAACAAAAAATCCTTTCTAAACAATAATAGCTGTTCAGTTCGCAAACTTTCTAATTAAAATTTCTCAAAGACGGCTCTAGATAGGATCAAAAGGCATTCACAAAAAGTCTACAAGCCATTTCAAAGGGCAACTCTTAACGCGTCTACAATTTACTCTAAACGACGCTTTCTTCTCTCACAATGCATAATTACCTTGCAAACATTTTGTTTCCTTCAAGAATCCGCCACCTAACATATTCAGGTCACATTAAATTCTATTCCACTTATCACTTCAACACAGCGTCAAATTCGATGAAAGTTTTTATAGCTAACGGAACAGCGTTAAGCCGAAAACGTTCGATTTTCAGAATTCGCGAGCACGAAATATTTCGGAATTAGCCGCGCGGAAGAAACGGATACAACCTCTCCTTATGAAGTGTGGCCCGCGACTGAAGCCTGAAGTATAAACGTGTTATGTACGCCGACGTTACGGGATACGTAACATGAACCTAATTTCACTATAGGGGTATAATATTGGTGACTGAATTGCTCCCTTCGCTGATAATGCCGCTCCTTTATAATAGATGGCGCTGTTTACAATTAACAATTATGAAATTTGTTTCATCAACAATAATTATTCGAATCCCTTTTTTTAGATTTTATATACGAATTTAAATTACATTTTTAGTTGGATTGAAATTTATTTGCTCTGAATTGTTTTTTTTAATATATAGAATATAAAAATAAACATAAATTCTAATAAAAGGTTGGCGCCAAAGACAAAACTCATAGACAATTTATTACGTTATTATGAATTCGAAACTTCTTGCCGTATCAAAAAAATAATTGTCAAATATCAATGTTGCTGTTTATTAATTTATCTTTCTTTATAGAGTAGACAGACATTAGATACATAATTTATCTCGAATAAAACGAAGAAATAAAATATTATTATTCCTCGTGCCGTATTTATCGCTACTAAAATTTTAACTTCCTTAGATCTCTCGAGTTAATTTTCGAACTCATTATTTTTTACGGCTTCACCTTTAGTAATTATAAATAAGTATAAGACACCTCTTGTTGTTGTAACGATCTCTTTACCATGCAAATTGAGATCGTTTTTCACATTAAACTGAAAATTGCTTTCTTTGGTAGTGTTTAATGACTTTTGATTGTATATTTGGCGCGTGAGAGGGGTTATAATGTTTATTTTGAAATATGGTATGACTATTATCTTTGTTTGTATTGGCGAACAAATTATAAGGGTCTAGTGTATATTTTTTGTATCACCCGTGTAATTTTCCTATTATATTATATAATAAAACAAATAATAATAACTGTCTCTTCTTTGTCTGTGTTCTTTTACGGTTAATTGTTTATTTGCGACACTTTTTGGAAGCTAAAAAAGTAACTAAACAAGTTTTTAATACATTTTCAATTATATTATCGAATTAAAAGTAACTACCCTCAAAAGGACTTTAATATCCTATACTACGTGTGTGTGTGCGTGTGCTAGTTTCTGATGTTAAAAAAAGAAACATTTTTACAGTAGAACGAAAGATAAAGGATATATACAAACGGAAATATAAAAAAGGGTTTTAAACATTTACTATCGCAGCACACTGCTGGTGTGATAAAATCTTTTTCTGTCTGCTAATTGAAGTAACCCAGTCTTTGTCCCACCGGCGCTACCATCTCGAGTCCAACCTCCCGGCGTGAATTAAACTCCAACAATAAGATACAAGTCTCGCTGGGACAAAGCAATGCGACACGTCCCCAGAGATGGCAGCACGCGATAAGGGAATTGTATTGAGGGTAGGTACTAATTGGATGGATGACATTTTTTAAGAAAATCCATTGAAGGAGTTGTGCAGTATACATCATGTTACGGGTTGGAAGTTTATTTACTTTTAGGAAACAAAACTCTTTACTTATTCCAATGGAACCCCAAGGATTTTTTCTTTTTCGGTTTCCTGGAGGTATTTAGATCTAACGTGTGTTAGTTGTTTAGATGTTATTCGGTATTTGTGAAACGAAGACAATACTATTCCAGCTTGTTCCAGAAGATTATGTTCTAACTTCTTTTATACTCGTCTTGACTTTTCAGTACCTTGTCCACCGTGATGTAATTTTTTGTATACGAATTAAATAATAAATTAATTTTAGTTCAGTCTACAGATTATTCTGCGGCTTGTTTTCATCCTACCCTCTTATAACGTATTTTTTTCAATCATAAATCGTAACTATTCTATCTGATCTTATTGATACTTTTTAAATCTTTAAATCTAGACTTGTCTTTTATAAAAAAAGATAATTTAAGAAATATAATACTAAAAAAATCTGTTCTTGTACCACAGACCAGCTAAGCCAACTGACTGCAAGTTTCAAAGCAAAATAGCACCTCTGCACCTCATTATACAACCCAAAATAAGTTGCGCAACCCTCATCCTTTCTCAGACATTCCTCGCAAAGGTATTAGACATATGAATAGTGAAAATGTGGAATTATTTTAAGCTCAGACGTTAGCGCAATACGAAATATTTTCATTGTTCGCCGCGTGATGTATTGACGGTGCTTTTAGAAGCCTCTAATGCCGAGAATGTTCGAGCAAAAGTCCTGTTGATCCTGATAGGAAAATTGGTACCATTTAAGAAAATTTACGTGACATGGGTATATCCTGGCTGAGCTCAGAGTACGAGCATTATACCTTTACATGAAACTTAGGTTAGTTTCATGTAAAGGTATAATGTTAAGGTGGGTCGTAAAACCACGCTGCTATGCTCAATTGAGTCGACTCGAAACCTAACCCCTAAAAATCAACGTCATTTTATGGCATTACAGATGACGTTGAATTTACGATTAAATGATAATATGTGGGTGCAGCGGAGGATTACTTTACTGCGTCCTTTGTCATTTTTTGTACCCTTTTGCGTTAAAATCCTTTAATTTTCTTCTTATTGAAACGATCGCAAGACATTCGTGAAGCACTTAACTTTGTGTTTTCATAAGCAGAGGTGGTTGGTTACCACAGTTACCATCAGTCAAGTTGCCATTCAGTTACCTAACACATAAAAAATATACTTATATAATATTGGTACAGAATAACCTTTACACAGACTCAACGTCTGTCATAATTATAAAAATATTTATATCAATTCGTTTGTCCACTAATTAAGTAGTTGATTAGCTTGATTGGCGCTTCTATTGTTACTGGTGACTTTCACACTTAAGAGCGATCTCTTCCAGCCAATGCTTAAAAGATATAAAAAATTAAGCTTAACAGAAAAATATTAAGCTTAAGACTGCTATTGATTAGTAAAAATAAACCTTACTGCTACGGTACAAAGTTGATTTCCAAAATGTATGAAAAGATATGAAATTTGAATAATATATTTTTGACGCGTCTTATATTCAGTGTGTGGATTCCGCCGGATTTACGAGTAGTCTCCATTGCTCGATTTAATTTCTTCCGTTTTACTTTGAATGTGCTTTTAGTACTGCATATAATATGGAGTATGTTCAAAATGCTAACGTTGTATCTTAGGTGTGCTCAAAATATTATTAATGTAAATGATTTACGCTTTTTTGGGTTTGGAATAAATGATTTATTTTAAAGAACTAAGTTTTGTTGCATTTTATTGTAATAGGTGCGGTCAGAAATTCTGTTTCAATTTGCAAAATTAATATAATATATTCAGAAGGGGTATGTGATGATATCCGTATACATATCGTCATTAATTTTTTCATATTTATTAATATAAACAATATAATATTCTACTAAACGTTTTTACTACTAACTCAATACTCAATCTAATTAATTATATTAACATTTTTATCAAATCACTATAATATAGTAAAGGAATAAAAACAGAGTAATAAATACACAGAGAGAATATCACATAATACGAGCTGTCGTCGTTTCAACCCAACTGCACGGATTCAGTCTGTCTAAAGCTTATCTACATTTAACAGCATTGCGAGACAATTTCCTAATCTCAATAACAAAAGATAAAACTGTCTGGATTGGCCAGACTTTGTGATTATTGTAAATTAGTACAAAAAAGTTTAAAATGGTTTCACTCGCGTCAAACCTTATCGCGTTTTTGCGATATTTTGATAGTTATGTCATCGCTTCGTAGGTGCAAATCATAAAACGATAGAATGAATCTATATTTAGTGTTTTAATACAAATGTTATAGTTATGTTTAAAACTTTGATTATGATAAATTCGCATTTAAATTTTTCCTCTCACATGTAGGGATTGCAATCCGGCATCCAAATCCAAATTATAATTATTTTAAGTAACTTTTGTAAAAAATATAAGTATTAGAAGAAAATCAATATTGATTTTGAAAATACGATCGTAGAAAAAGTACCTACTCATGCAGCTTTATTATTTTATTACAAACTGCTATCACCGGATCCGGAGACCGGATCCGGTATATCAGTACCGGATCCGGTAACCATCAAATGATGCCGGATCCGCCGGATTACCGGATCCGTTTTTCCGGATTGCAATCCCTAGTCCCTTGAATGATAAAATAGAACCATTTTAAGTTAGTTCTCCATACTATATGGTAGACATAATAGATGTTAGATTTAACTTATATACGAGATCTTCAAAATGAGATTGTTCTAAGATTTCGAGCTAAGCCGAATTCCGTGTGGAATTAAGAACATTTAGAATATCAATTATTTAAAAAATGACACATTTAAAGAGACAATCTACATAGCTATCGTGTGAACCGACTGATTGGATCCTCCCACACTGAAACATCGATAGGTATCAACATTTCTCCGTCTCGTGACTTTTCGACGATGTCTCGACAACATTCTACAAATTTTATAACAAATTTCACTACTGGAAAAAAAACGTGAATGACATTTCATTGAGACTTTAGTGAAATATTTGAATCATTTATTTAGTTCATATACATTTACTTATTATGTATATGTAGCTTAACATTATTTTCCAGTAACATTTCAAAATAGCCCAGAAGAACATTATTATCAAACTTATATAAACTGTCGTACTTGCTAGACAACAAGTTTATACTTTTAACTACTAAGCGAGGTCAAAAGATTACAACTCCTTTAACAACCTTACAAATGAAAAATGTAATGCAAACATTACACTATAATTGACACCTGTATATACAGAACAGTTGTATATACCTGTCAACTGTCTACTGATTGACCGACCGAAAACATTCATATAAATACAGTCGTCATTATCGTAACAATTTGTAGCGCCATTAATAAATGAGTAGTGAACTTGTTACCGTAATGTAAAAGGTTTTAATACAAAAGTAATCAGTTGTTTCAATATTGAAGTGACCTAGAGTATTGTTATGGGCGCTTTAATGTGCGACATCAAAATTGCTTTTATACACTTCGATTTAATTACAAAAGCTACTGAATGCACAGAGGATGTGGTCTTCCACGAAATAACAGCAATGTGCGCGGAGAATGGATTTATATTTCCAACAACATTAAAACGAGTAGCCGTTACGGTAATTGTTTTTCAATTATACGAGAAAGCTAATTGAATTTTGCTATCTATCGTAGATAATCTAGAGATATCAGTAGTTCAGTTCCCTTCAAATAAATCCACATTCAAACAACGTAATTTTCCTCCGAACACTAATGGTCGGTTAACATCATCAAATGGGTTTTATATCTATAAAAGAATTGATACAAAACGAAATTGTAACTACGTTATCTTTAAATAATGCTTGTTAATCGGGAGGTTCATAAAATTGATTGTGATCACATAATCTAGGCAACATTACAACGGGCATCGTAAAACCATACAGCTCACGGAATACTCGACTCATTTATATCGTAAAATCATTTAATTATCGTGGAAAAGACGCTCGTTACGTCGAAGTACACCGCATAAATCTTGTATTTTAACGTTATCTTCAAACTATTTTATTTTTATTGCTTACGACACATTAAACTTTACGAGGGAACTCGAAATTTGAACTGAACCGCGCGTATCACATATATTTAACATTGGAGCGATAATAGTTCTACTGGATATCGATACGATTAATTTTCATTGATGATATTGGAAAATATTATCTGTACGATAACACAATGACCCTCTTATGAATCAAGATAAGGCTGTTTCAATGGTAAAGCGTGCTTAGCATCTATCATTGTTGATCTTATATGCTATTTGAATGTTTTTTTTTACTAAATTTATTAATCGTTAAGTACTTTCACATCCTTAAAAGTTACTTGGATAAAAGAACCGCTTAAAAGAGTAAATACGAGCCTTACTTTTATAAATTAATTTACAAGTTCCAGAAACTTATTTTATTTGAGTTCTTGAGAAGGGGACGTTTTTATTTTGCGTGATAATATCGTTTATAGACCTTATCATACAGTTCCAGACGCTCTTATGGTGATTTCACCCTCACGCAATATTTACGAATGAGAAAGTAAATAGCCTTCTATTTGTACTTCAATATCCTACGGATATAAGATATTAACTGCAAATTTTGACTGCGCCTCTGATTTCAATTTAGGGGGCTTTGACATTAGGGACAAAACAATCATTGTATTGACAAAGGGGACTTAAAGAGGGGAGCGATATTTGGACTGGTGTGCTTGAAATAAAAATTGGAGGTGAAAGCGACAAAATATGGGAAGCGAGGCGCAATATTTTTGATTAGCTTTTACTTTTTATAACGACAACTGAAACAAAGGGTGCATTTAATTCAAAAGGTAATTTATATATTCATGATATAGGTACATCCGACTCGCATTAAGTCTAAAAAAATATTGGTTTCACATTTATTTTCGTAAGCATCGTAATAAAAATATTTGTATAATATGCTTGTATTATATAAATTGTTATTAAAAAAAATATTACCGTATCATACTGTTATTTTTGAAGCTCGTATATATCTACCAAATATTTGAAAGTCAACAGTCAATACGACAAAAATATTCGATACAATTTCCAACCTTTCAATGTTCACTGAAATTAAAACGCATGGCTTCTATTTGATATAAAAATAAAGTAATGAATACATCGTATATTGGACGTAGATTTGTGCCAATAAAGCTCAATTTACACATGCAGTGAGAGCGTTCGATTTTTATCGCATTGGCCTTTAGCATTGACCTCCATTTAGTGATCGCATTTAATCTGATAAAGCATTTACCGCAATGAACGTTAACACGAAGAACATAACTCGAGAATACTTATAAGGCATGCAGCATCTTATTTTATAAACAAAGAGAACGTACGTATATTCTGTGTTTATAGTAAATGGAAAGGAGATAGTTACTGGCACAAACAACTAAAGGGTATCAAGAAAGAAAAAAATATTCCAGATATACAGAACATTCAAATAATAAAAATTCATTTTAATAAGTTTATAGAAACACAATTTGGTATAGAAAATGTATAGTTAGTGTACTAGCATAGTTTATTGTAATCCATTTTATTAATGGGAATTCCTTTTAGATAACACATACTCCTAGGGGGAGAAGGAGACGGTTATATCAAATTCGCACGAAATGGTGCCGCTACCAAACTAAAATGCACCGTTGTTCAGTCACCATAATTATTATATAAATAAAACTATTGGTACAATTACTAAATGTTGATTTATAACTACAAAATAATTTGAATAGGACTTGGCTTCTATGAGATCTCAAAACTTTTTACGATGGAAAGACTGCATCGAGAGACTTGGCAATTTTTTACATTTAATGTTTTCGTGGGATATCTTTACCTGGTAGTCCAATTAATACATCGAAATTACATTGCATACATACAACAGGCTAGCATTCTCTAAGATAGTCGTTTCAAATGCAGACCTATTCAATTTAAGTATATAGCTTACAAAATGATGAAATTAGACAAGAATGAGGTACCTATTAATGTGGTCACAATCAAGATGTCCACGCCGCGAGAATGCGTAGGCATTTGTTTAGTTTCACAGTAACAGCTTGTTATGATAATCAGTTACGTGCCGGCTCTATTCGATCAGTGGCTGGGAAACAATGTGGCCATGTACTTGTGGTTAGTCCAAGAGTTTAATAGATTTTATAGCTAATAAGGTACCTATTAACAAATGACCTGATATTAAATAGGTCTTCAAAATTTACTAAAAACGATATTATATGTCAAATACACTTTATAGATAATATAATACACTACATAGACTTTAATATTATTTCTATTTATATTTTTTTTGTCTTCAAACGCCTAATGTTACACAACAACTTAAAAAAATTTCAATGTTTTTTAAATCGCTTTAAAATTTGTGGGTCCCTTACGAAAATTTCATACATTGATATTGAAATAAATATATACTAAACAAACATGTATTACATTACTTAACTTGACCATGTTCGAAACAGGGGTACCTCAGTTTAAAAGCTAGAATCATACACTATCTTCTAGCGCGTGGATGCCAACACATGCAGCAAAGGAACTTAATTATTAACTAGCGGCCATTTCCCTTCGCCGATACAAATGGGAAACGGAAAGGAGCTTCGTTTCTTCTATAATGTACACGTAACTTATATATTGAAATATTAATCTTCTGTGTACCTTCGTTTAATAACAGATTGAGCCGAGACTTTAAAAATTAATACTATTACTTAAAGAACTTATAAAGTAAACATGACTTTTATTACGAAAGTAGGTTTATAAACAATATGTGTCGTTCCGATTTCGTAGGACTAATGGGACAGTTTCTGGTCAAACTGAACAAATTTTGTAAATCCTCCTACAAATAGAAAACAAATTTATATTTGTAAACGAAACCCAAATAATATCAACCATGAGTAAAACACTATAACATAAGCATTGATTTCTCCCAAAAAAACTGCAGTACATTTCCGTACCACAAATATACGTGGAAAACATTGACGTTTCTAACGTATTTATATAAAGTCGAACTCAAGCCCGCAGCTAGCGGAAAAATAACAAGCCATGCATTACTCCCCGAAAATCAGAATCGCGTTTGTTATATTGTCTCTATAAATATTCAATTCACTTTGAAAGCGTACGCAATTTCGGTGAACCACACACACATAATATAACCCACAAAATTGTATTATGAAGCAATAAACGAAATGGATTTCGACATTGCGAAGTGGAGTTGAGATCCGTCGCTGATGATCGATCTGTGTCAGAACATACGCCAAAGTAATTATAATTTCCCATACGATAAATATTGCTAGCTGTGCCACAAGTGCTATCGACAGGCATACTAATACTTAGAGTACGTTATATAATAATGAAAATAATTTAAAATATAATAATTAATCGCCACTTCCGGCAACAGGCCTCCTCTATTTGTTTCCATTTTTTCGATTTTTGATAGTTTGATCTTTTTTATTATTACATTAATTTAAAAATAACATCGAAACTCGCTAAAGGCTTTTTGAACGTGAAATCTGATCAAATATTGTACTGGTCACGCTTCGAATGCGTTCGTCGCGCTTTAGTTTTAACTCGCTTTTAAAATGCTAAAGAACCATTCTAAGAGTAGTTCCTATGCGTTTATTACTTGCGATTCTGAGAAGCCTCTTAACACATTATCCGTTATATGTATTTAAAATTTGAACTTTATCTAAACAAATTGTATGTTTGTTTAAACGCGTTGATTTCTGGAATAATTTTATTGTTTTCCCCTACGCCAATTTAACCGATGATATATTTTAGTGTAAAAATGGCTTCTACTATTAAAAAAAAATTAAAAAATATCCCAACTTACTTGATATACTGTACCTATTTACGAATACACAGTTCAAATGCGTAGCTCGTAATAAATAGCTGATGAATTCTATCGTGAAAAATACGTAAATACTTTTACAAAGAAAACTGAATATTAAAACAACGGACGAATACTTTACGGAAAACTTACAAGTTACTAAAGTCGAAGTTGTGAGAAATGGTAAATAATCAGTTTATTGGCGCTCAATAATTCCTATTCTTAGCTGAACATCGTAAAATCATAACCGATAACATCAATTAGAATATCGTCTTTATAGCCAATTTACGTTCTAGTGTTCTAGAGGCAATAAATCCATCCACTCTGAAATATATTCAACTTAAAATAAAGGAGACCGTAAAATAAGTGAAAAATATAACCTCGCAAAATATTTGACGACGAATTTATGGCACGTAATAAATGAATTTAGCTCATAAAACATCTACAGCGTGGGCTATTAAATAAATAATTTTTAAAGATAAATAACTGCTTTGTATTCATATACTAGTGTGTTTCGTTTAAAGGTGATTTATCCGAATTATAATTACAAGGACATTAATAAAAACTCTGTTATCAACACACATTACATAATCGTCGCTTAGATGTTAGTAGCTGTATTCCACATATTGTTGGAATATTATAAATTTGGCATACACAATATTCAAAGACAATAAATGTTCGATACAAAATGTATGGTAGAAGCGTTTTAAAGTGCAAGATTATCCTTGAAAGCGTCGGCGATGCTCGCGATATCAGGGAAATGCATCAAGGATTGATAAGAGCCATACAAGTGAACACTTCAATGGCGCTCGAATGCTATCATGTATGCAAATAGCTTATAATTTTCCTTTACTTACAGCGATATGCTTTGAGCGCAGTCTATGAATAACAGCTGATCATACATAGTGGTGCGTGTGTTGTATGAGTTGTAAGGCACATTACTTGTGAATACATTGCTTTATGTACTACTGACTGTTTCACGCAACTTTGTTGACGCATAAACCAATCCTTATTTCATTTTATCAGATGATACTGGCATAGTGTACCTCTATATACATTTTTATAATAGTATGTAGGTAGGTATATATCCGAAATTGAGCGCCTGCAATAACAATATGAATATAACTTATTATTATTTAGAATTTTAAAATATACAAAGTTTGGATAGCGACTATAACGAAAAGTACAGAGTAAAACAATAAAAACATTTAAAACGGACAAAAAATCGCTCCAAAAAGCCAAGTTTAACTCGGTAGGGAGATTCGTGCTACCGTTTTATTCGCATTTGCTGTTTCTTTTAAAACCTTGGACTTCTTGTAGCCTTTCCGGTAATATTTAAATAGAGAACTTCTTTCGGATTTTTAAAATCGAGCTCTTATAGTTGTAGCGATAAGAAGAAATTTAATAAAATTTTGTCTTCTTTTTTTGTATCAACGTATATGAAGTATCCTTTGAAAATGAACGATCAAATAAAAACGACAGACAGACGCAAGCGTGTTCTTACTATAATCATTTACTTTTTCGTTAAAACTAACATCGAAACAAAAAGCCCTGACAGTCATAAACTAAAACATCATGTGACATATTATAATTCTAAATTTATTAATTCAGTTTTTATTAATGTTAATCTTTCATTTTGTACCTTATTTACAAAATGTCGTATGTGGATTTTGAGCTAGGTATTAGAATATCCAGCAACCCTTTCGCTATACTTTAGGTACGTAATACGTTTGAAGTCACAATAAATCAGGCTAAATGTTTCGATTAGTCTTCCCGACTTGAGGTATCAGAGTTAATCCGCGACCCAGACTCCCCTATTGTCTGACCGGATTTCTATTTTCGTAGTCTGGGCTTAAGCTATACTTGTACACCTTACAACTTAAATCAATATGACATTGATCTTTGGAAAATTTTGCTAAATCGTTACATTAGGTACAATAATAATAATTCCATTCTACCCTCTTCACGGTTATTATTTCTGACAAGGACGTCGCAATCCGAATAGAATTTCTTTTAAATATAAATCACAGAGAATTTTTATTCTGATTCTTTATAGAAAATTTTGGAGTTTGAAGAATAGGATTAGGAACATTTTTGACTAAGAAAATTGAAGTACAATTTTTACATGAACGTAAATTCTGACTGTCAATTTTAGTCATAAGAAGTAGTTATTACAGGTACATTAATATATCGTTTAACATTTCTTTGAATACGTCCGTAATAGAAAGCGGTAATCCATTTAAAAATGTACGTTAAACTTTTCATATGAGACCAACGTGACTCGGTAACCTACTTTAAAATTTTGATCCTTCTTAACTTTCCCCCTAACTTCGTTTAACAAGATTTCTTTACTTCACATTAAACGTGTGCCAGTACATTACGAAAACATCTTCATTTGGTACGTATATATTTCCCGCTGAACAGATATGATAACAATGATAAACTGCAGTCATTACAGTAATTACGGAAAGCGTACGTCACTATAAAATCACAGTGAACCGTCAAAACGACATCGCATTAAATAAACGCGTGGTAGTGAAGGTGACGCATAGCTGTAATAAAACAAAAAGCGAGCTACATTGTCAAGGCAGTGGGGCTAGCTGGCGCACAATGGAAACCGGATAAGTGCCGTCCGGCGCTTTTATGCCGAATTTCCCGAGCCGCCCGTAATCAGCATCCGTACTCAAACAAAGACATTGTCCGTTTGAAGCAATCTGAAATATCACCTCAATTCATGTACAAAGCAAATTACTCTCCCTGATTCACTGTTCCATTTCTATCGCTTTCACCGGGATTTCATTGGAAAATTTGCCCTTTTAGGCACAACTTGACATGTAACTTGATTTTACTAATACAGCTTAGACTCGTAATACTTCACACAGTGAATAGATATACAAGTTTTAGCCATACACAACATCGCTTCATCAAAACTTGTTAGGACCGTTATCATTTACGTTCACCGGGAGATTTAAGCCTTAAAAGAAACTAATCCGAAGCGAGCCGAATTACGGCTGTTGATTCTCAGTGGAGATTTTATCTTAAGACTCATTACGCTCGCAGCTGACGAGACGCTTCGGAGCCGAGATAATGTATTAACGAGAGGGTCAAGACGTGTTGACATCGATGATGTGTGCTAAAAGGCGTTAATTCGCGTGGAGCGGAAACGCGACGCTATTAAATGCTCCCTAGAGTCCTCATTTTGCCACATTTGTTAGTTGAAGCCATTCTGAATTTCCGATTATTTGTGAAGACTAAAGCTTTCACTGTTAAAAAGTTAATGCCATTCTGAATGATTACTTTGAGTTAGAGAATGAACCCGAGGGGAACAGACTGTTCACAGCGCGTGCACTCGACTCAAACAGATTCATACTAACTGGTGCCCTAGAAACGCAAACATTTAACATTTTTAGGGTTGTGCTGTCACGATTTATGTTAGCGAACTCTAAAAAGCTCAGACCGGTGCATTCAATCGCTGTAGGTGTTTCAATCGTGAAACTCAATAGTATTTCCATTTACATTCGCTAGGTGAGAATATTTCTTTAACTATGAGTGAATTTTCATAATGTTTGGGTATCAAATATAACTCAGCTGGAGGCATAAAAGGTTTGCGCTGCATAATAAAAGAGGATGAAAATTTTAACGGTCCAGAGTACTGGCTTTTACAGCCCTAAGCGGCGAGTCCGCGCCATATGCGTCCGAAGCTCGTATCTAAACAATTAGATCGCTCCCACCCGTGCATTTTGGTATGCGTTCTACAAAGAAGCAACTTTTTATAAACATTCTACGATTAAGTTAAAAATTATGTGGATCGAACATATATGTAGCAATGGAACTTTCTAGTTATGTCCAATAATTGTGGAATTAAAAAAATCTTAAATATAACAATATCGACACATTTTACCAATTCTGTTTTCCTTAACCATCAGCCTATGAAAACATTAACATAAAAATGTTCTAATTCACGAGGAAAACAAACTGAACAAAAGCTTAAATCGTATATAATTCAATGGAAAATCAAACACGGCGTATCGAATGATCGCCGAGCGGCGGCGTCGCTCCATACGTTTTTCCCTATTTACTGCGATATTCAAAAGCGTTGAATGGATTTCGATTGTACTTAAATCACGGGAAGAGCAATCCATTGTGGAAATCAACAGCGTAACCAATTCATTTAGCCTCGCCTCGGCTGTTGTATTGAGCCAGACAGATGGCGCGGTACCGAGACGTCCGTGCCCCGGACCGGAGAATTAATTAACCACTTATATCCTGAATGGAATAATGCCTTTCTACTAGATTAGGGATTTCCGTCAACTACACTCGCAAGTTTTGATAAAGATAGTGCTTGTCAGTTGCTGGCGACAATTAAGCTACGCTTTGATCTACTTTTTACATAACCTTTTTTGATGTACAATTGTACATTAAAATCAAATGTAAACCAGTACTAGGACCACATGACCCAAAGAAGCATACATACTGATAACAAATCATAAACAACATTTACGCATATTTTTAAAACAAATCCTTATCTGCCCTTACGTCTTTTTGTCAAAGAATAAGAGAAAAATGAAAGAATTGTCATTTATAAGATACTAAAATATATTGAATTTTAGATTCACTACGAGAACTAGTTGAAATAACACTGAGTAGACAAGTTCATGACCGCTTCCATTCATCGATACATGCCATATTTGCTTGTGCATAGATAGATAGCCATCTATGAGTCTACATTGATACGTTTGCTGAAAGAAAACATGGGTAGAGAATGTATAAAAGGAATATTATTATTTGAAGTTTATAAAAGAATATTAAAAGTACAATATCAAATATTAGACATCGTTCCACAAGAGATAAAAGACAAAAGGAGAGAAAAAGAAGAGAGATAAAAGATAGGACATTATCAAAGAAGAATTTTTTAAACATTTTCTCTAGAACAAACAAAAAAAAACACAAAAGTATAATTCAGTAAAATTTGTTAAGATAAAATTTTATACAATACCTAATACCAAAATAGTTATTAATTGAATACATGAATGTTAAACGAAGTAAAAAGAGCATTTTATTTCTGTGAATTAAAACATACTCCAAAAAAGTGAAATGAAAATGAAAATGGTATTTCACAATCACTGATGTAAAACTATGTTAGTGTAATATATTATGTCAAGTAAACAAATTCTTAACATCACTAAACGTAAACAAACGAAAGCTTAGAAAAAAATGCCTGCTATATGATGTATTTAAATCAGACCATCGCATCCCAATACGTCAACCGCACCAAATATTAAACAAAGCAATGCGTATTCGTATTTGGCGAGGCGTATTTCAGCGCGTGTCGCCTCGCAGCCACTGTCGAGCGGTCGGCAAAAAGGCGCAAAGGGCGAGCAAAACCGCACGGCGCGCCGCTACCATTTTGTATTGTCACAGAAGAATGTTAAACAAAAACGGCGGAGCCAACGTGATAAATAGTTGAAATGTCTCGACTCGTTAGGCCGGCGCACTTTACATGTGGGAGGGCGAATGAGATGTATATGTGCGACTGAATTATCAAAACATCGTTTACGTCTGCCCAACTATTTAGACTATTTACATCGTGTACATACACTACACAATCATAATATATCATTTATATAGGACGATAACATTTTTTAGTACGGCCACTTTGTTAGTAAGAATTAATCTGTTTAAAAACAAAGTTGATATTTTTACGAACTACCCTCTAGACAAATTTTGTCTACATTAACACTGTACTGCTGACGTAATGTAATATTGATTTAGAAAATTCTAATATATTATGAGCACTAGTTGTAATTAGAACAAATCCGCAATATAAAATGGATATATACGAGTCGTTTTGTTTTTCTTTACGTACCAAACACAACCCGTAATTACAAAACTGGATTGTAGTAAACACCACTAAGAACTTGATTGAAAACAATTAATATACCTACGTGTTAGTGCTCACTTTGCATAAATAAATGTTAATATTCCATATAGAAGAACATTATAATCAATTGCAATTCAATAGAATGGCGCCAATTTGTTTATTTATTCTTAATATTTATCTAGCTATAAGTATATCTACAATTTTTTTTTGTACAAACCCTATAAATACTAACTATAAAGTACTACTAAATATAAACCCTATAATTTACTCAAACTACCTAAACACAAATAGGGCTACTTGGTACATAATAACTTTGCATAAAACCATAGAAGATTATTATTTATTTAAGTCTTCTTTTAAATTAAACGGTATAAATTGTGAAATTTAATATAAATTAAGTTCGCAGTAATTAGTAAACAATGCATAAACCCTTTACGTAACCCAGCACACAATTGATTGTATAATGTACTTGGGTAGTATTTTGCAATTTGTAAAGGCGGCTACATTTGTAGATCCATATCGGCCGTAGATTGGTAGCTCACCGCTCACGCGAGCCACATACTTATTCGAGCAATTTTGAAAACAACCAGACCTCCAGCCCTTCCTGAATAAATAGTAAATACACACTAACTCATTTTCCTCGTTTTTCCACCTGGCGAGGGCATTATACCGAACAATATCATTGATTTGCGTCGTTTGCGAGAAGGAAACATTCGCGTCACGTTCCCAATAAGAAAATAATTTCGTTTAGTTTTAATATATGTTTTTGCAGCAGCCGCCATTATGTCACTACTTTACAGCTTACTTTTACGACTACTGCTTTTATTGGAGAACGTTAGCGGTATATTGTCCTATAGATATCAATATACGAGTTAATACTCTGAACAGAATGCTTAGGAATGATTAGTGATACGAACCTTTGTTCGCTAATGCTACAACTACCACCATACCTATTTATCACAACACACATGATAGAACGAGTCGCAGTAACGCGCGTAGGTTTCAGCACAAAAGGAGATCGCTTTACACGAGCGCCTCCCGGTCCCTATATCTACGAAATGGCATTAACGCCCAAAACGTCATGTTCACGTTCGAATCCAAACAACGGTCGTAATTAATGTTTGTATAGAGCTAGACAATACGTCAGCGAACTGGACCATTAGCTGCACAATTAGTGCAATTGTCGTTAATTTATTGTTGTGCCGCGTCAACGGCAAGCGAGGAAATGGCTGAGCTAAATCATTCATCGCTTACCCACCAGCCGATTCCGATTGTCATGACTCGAATACTAATCGATAGGACAGGAAGCGTCCTATTTTCCCACAGTGAGAAAATACCCGCTTTTTACGAATGAAAATTTTGCAGAGCTAGCGGATTTTCACAAATTAAAATTTCGCGAGAAGTAGCCGTGGAAAATGTTTCTGTTATTTAACTTTGTAAAAAATTTCTGTTATCACTTTTGCGCTGTTTACAAATTAATGTTCAAAATAAAAGAGCTTCAAGAAGCCTACTACAAAATACAACTGTACTTGCTTTTGCGCTAATAAAATAACAAAGACATTGTCAAGGCTATCCATTGCAAGTTCGTTTTATTGCTCTAACAAAAATATATTTTCATTTGAAATTGAAACGAGTACGAAGCGAGTATAAACATTTATTTTAATTTGTCAAATGGGAGACGTCTCAACCGAGCCAATTAATGTAGGAATTCAAGTAATTTCACGCGGACAACGCTTTACAAGTGGCCATCTCGTGCGATCCGTCAAGGGTGGAACATTACCTGTCACGCCCTAAATCTTCACTAAACACCGAGCCGCAGCGATATTTCAATCAATTAAACTAATGTTTTGAAATAACTTTCGCTTAAAAATATCCAATAAGTTTTATAGCTCTCGCGATGCGAGGGTATCTGTATCTACACATTGAGTTTAAGTATCTTTGCAATTAATTTGGTGCGATCCGCTGGAATCGATATAAATTCTGCTTTTGTAGAAAATTAATTGCTACTGACGTATCCAGCTGCAAAAAAAACTAAACCGAGATATGAGCAAAAAAGTCTAGAAAGACTTAATTACATTTGAATAACGTAAATAACTGTACCAGAGGCTGTTCGAAGCTTTATCGCGCTCTATTTATAAATGGAGCGAATATTTAGCTTAACTTATATTGAACGAATGAAACTATTAATCAAACAATGTCATTAAAAATATAATTTATATAAACCAGCTTAACAAAATGTGCCTTTAATGAATACAAATTATATTATAGCATTTTTATGCAAAATGAAAAACACATTAAACTCGAAGCGTATTTCCAAAAAGCGATAAATAATTTAAAGCTACGACTTACGAATAATATAAATATGAGATGGCCATTCAATCATCACCTGTCTTCATAATGAATAAAAAAAAAGTTAATTAAACGAGTGCCGTTACCACGCAAAGGTCCGTGCCTTGCTTAATGAAAAAATGTTTCTTTTATTTTCATCACGACTTGCGATAGCGTTCATTTTCGTTCTATGCTCATTAATGGATTGAAAATTACAAATGCAAACAATTCATTAAGATTTAATAGATTCTTTACGTTTGACGTTATATCTCATTAACGATTATTATTGCGACTTCATGTGACTTAAGCTGGCTTCGTAAATTTTTTTACATTTGAAAACGACTCGTTATGAACTATTTAATAGACAAATTAATTATATTTATTTGAAATTGTATTAATAGTGGCTATATGATAAATAAACATAATTATAATATTTCAAGGGTTCTGAGTTTTTTTATTTTTCTATTCACGAAATAAAATACATTCTAAATGCCGGTCCTAAATCAAAATCATTGACAAAATTATAACACGCACAAGTTACTAAAAAAAAAACTTTTGTTTAAATTTAGAACATAACGAATCGTTTACAGGGTCAATGTAAAGAACTTAATTATTCAACTACCCTCTACTTAATATTTATTGTTTTCTTCTAAACTCTTCAGCGAGAGTCCTCGGCATATGTGGAAGTCTGAAAGTGGTCTAGTAGTCCAGAAAAAAAAATGAAAAAGCCCAGGTATAGATCAAAGGTGTCCATCTTCTAGTCAGTTCTTGTCTGTTCAGATAATGATGTGGTCGTCATTCAATGACGCTAACTATAACTAATGGCGACTATTTATCATTGCGTATAATGTCATTTGTAACTCCGCGAACCTAGCGTGGGATATTCATTATGCAAAATTGATCTTTACGTCATATTCCCTGTAAGTTTATCTGTCGCATTTGTCTTGGCTTAATATTGGGTCTTATTCGTTAAGAAGCGTTAAATAAAAATCCAACGGTGGTGCTTTTATGTGTTTCTAAATGTTTTCCAACGTCGAATATTAAAAATGCTACACTGCTCCTTTAAAAGCGTCGTGTTTTGAAAACGCTATGCAGTGAAAATATGTATATAGAAAAACAGCATTCCTGCTGTTCTCTAACTATCAGGTATCGATAAATGTCTATAATAATGGAAATTATTAGTAGACATTTAACAATACCTAACAAAGCAATCTACATTTAAAACCAAACCTTTCAAATATTTTATTATATTAAATTAAAGTCACCTAAGTTTATTTCCAAATCCTGAAAAAGTACCTCCTAAGCTTGTTGCGACCCATGCGCCGAATTAAAAACAAAAGTAAAGGATTTAATCGGCGCTCCGTTTTAATAGGATTTTCCCTATGTCAAAGTTAACGGGAACCCTGGATTATACTTTATAAATCATTCAATTTTATCTCAACTTCTGCTAAGCCATTATTTTATTAATCTTCTCTGTTTTGTATCCTTTTAATATAATATAATCTTTACATAATAAAATACTGTAATAAATTAAAAACCATTTTTCATGAATAATTATTATTTTATGTTAAAACTATTCGCCGGTGTTGCTAATGTTCTTAGCACATACGGAAGTGTAATGTTTAACAAAAGCATTTATTATTTAGCTAGGTATTATGTTTAAATAAAAAAAAACTGTTTTATTCCGACCCTAAAACTAGAGATTAACAATTTTATTAATCTGTCTACGTTTACACAGCTTTCGTTATATGATATTAATATTTAAAAATCGAATACACATTAAAAACAAAAATCTTAACCGTTCCGATTTCAAAGTCCAAGAACAATCACTCGTAGGCGCCCAATAAACTGTTCCTCTACACGCTATAATATAATGGAATATATTAATAAAAACACCGTTACACGTTCGCGGCATCGGTCGATATAAACGGCAGGAAGTTTAGTACCGTCAATAGCGTCGCAATGAGCCCTTACAATAAGCGCGATCGCTCCCGCTTCCGCCTCCAAACAATCACACGTCACTACAACTTACACTTTATTGTTCATACTCACGAATGCCTATTCTTTATGTACCAACGTTGAAAACGTCTCGCAAAACGGCCTACATTTCACCAATATATATTTTAACGTCAGCCGTAACTGCGGTGTGGGTTTTCCGCTTTTATATTGTTGTTGGAATCTACATGCAACTTCATAGTTTTTGTTTTTGTTACATATGCGTGTGTGCTTTTAATATACAGTAAAACCTTTATGTATGGATTTTGAAGGGAGTCAAAAAAGTGAATAATATAGTTTCCGCCATTAAACACTTTGTTAGTTAAATAAACATTCCACACAACTAGCTCGCATTCAGATGCCCAAATAAAAAAATAAAATAAACGAAGAACAAACTCATAAAAACATACAACTACATTTCTAATATTAGTATACATTATAAAAAGTTATTTACATAAATAAGATTGTCCAATTAATTTTAATATATCAGTCAGACTAATTGTAATGCCATTTTAATCTACCTATAGATAAAATTTTATTGAACTATTAAATATATTTAATAGTGAATATAATTAATATTAATAACGTAGCTAATCCTTTAAGACGGACGTATAGCTATGAACTAAGTTCATACGACAAATTCTATAAATACGGAACAATAGATAGATCGATCAGTGTAGAGCACCGAGCAAATGCACCGATACGAATGTCACATAATTCCGGCCGGGATACATCACCGCGACAGGCGAACAATATCTTTATTAGTTTGATAAACAAGAAACTAGACTATGTAGCGAATTAATCGGGCGACGACCTCGGGCGCCGGTCAATCTAATCATTGTATTTGTAATTAATCGTATGGAAAAAAATTGACGAATCACTCCTTTCATTTACTAGGAATTGTATAATGCATGAGCTGTTTCGTAGTTTCTTTATATACAATCGTTACGTAATTTTGTTATATATTTTATTAGCCGCTCCATGTGGTTAAGCCCGCATTTATGCATACACATAAACTTTCCTTTTGAATCACGTAGTTTTGAAGATTTAAGCATACATAAGGACATATAGAAGAAAGCGACTTTGTTTTATACTATGTAATGATTCGTCGTAGTTTCTTAACATACATATAAACGTTGATGTTAAACGTCTTTTGTATGAAAAAACATTTTATTGGTGGAATACAACCTGTAATTTGGCACTTACTAATGCCATGATTATGACGTCTTGTCACGACATTTATTTATAAAAATTGTTTGTTATTGTAATTTTTTAATACTATTTATATTATGTACTTTTATAGCCGACTGTATTTAGGAAACGTAACATTTTCCGATTTAGGTCATAGTTTATATTGGATCTACTTATTATATACAAAACCTAAACATCGATGTTTAAAGAAAGACCTTCGACCATTTACTTGAAATTCACAGAAGAAGTAGAAAAGAAATAGTTCCTATTGTTATTAATCTATAGGGTTATCAATTTGTGTGAGTCATTATGTATAACGTTGACTCAAACGTTTTGTTCCTTGCTATAGCTACACACATAATTAGTCGGTATAAAATTCATTACATGTATCGATTGTCGATTTTCTTTCGATTAGAAAATATTGTTTACGAGTATTTACTATAGTTACATTTTTTTTATTTAAGTGATCTATTCTTATACAATGCATTATTATGGACGAACATCACTAACATAAAACATATAACAAAAAACCTCCTCTATATTGGAGAAGGTTTTTTGTTACAATTGTTACTAGTTATATATACTTAGTTTAATTCAATTATGACTTTAAAGGTCACTTTATCATAAAATAACGTTTAGATAAACGTAGCGGGGTTCATAAAAACGCTACAGTTGGTGACAAAGGGGAAAGATAGGTCTAAAATTTTCAAAAAATTGATTTACGTAATTCTTGAACGCATCTTATATGTAGGAATAAGAAAATTAAAAGTCTTATATAAGCTGATAAAACAATCAGCTCAGATAGCAGCACGGTGGTCTTCGATAAGAAAAGCATTAACATGACACAGTTCACATTATCATCATCTTTGTTTTGATTTTGACTTCTCTTTACGTTATCTTTCACTGCTATCGAAGTTTTATAACAGCATTTAGTATAAAGTTACTAAATTGAATAAATAACGAACGTTTACACAAGCTTAGTGAGAATTTAATAACACTATAATTTTAATGAAAAAAACAACAGATTTCGCGCCCATATATAATTAATTACAAAATACTAGGTATTCAATGAGACCGTACTGTAAGCATCGTCTTGCAAAAAAATTAGTTTACGCAGTAAACATTTCGAAAATAAACTTCTACAATTCAGCCAATAAATATGGTCAATTAATAACCTCATAACAGTAACATTTTAAGTCTGTTGTTAAATAAATATTCTAAAACTGAGTCAGTGAAATATTATGTGAACGTCATAATAAACGCTTTTCACGTGTAACGCGGGCATTTGACTCCATGTTCGTGGATAAGCCGCTAATCGTTCCATAATCCATGTGGTTTACTGAACACGTGTGTAAATCATTTGATAAATTGTGCTCACATAGATGCTTTGTTGAAAAATATCTACAACGCTTTATAAATCTTATATTTTTCTATACTAATATCGAATATAGAAAATAAAGTTTCTTCTTTTATAAAGTCAAATCGAATCGAATCGTAATGATAAGGTTCTTTATTAATCATAGCTCTGAAAACTACACTTAAACTATTTTATATACAAACTATTAACTTCTAACGTCAGTTTAATCTTCGAATATAATATTAAGACAACCTAGACTTCTTACGGCGGTTCCCAATATGCAATCTCAATCCGTTTTCAGCTATCTACGGTTGAGTTTTCGATCTAAATATGAGAAAAAGCGTTTCAATATACAAACCATAGATGGGATAAGCAATCCGAAAACGC
>DWAJ01001000.1:0-25786 GCA_018238005.1 Eurema mandarina
CTGTGTCGCAGTAAAACTGTTTTACTATGGTCACGTAGCGAACCACTAAATCGACCAACTCCATTATGCAGTTTCATTTGCGACTTTACTCAGATTTATTTAAACATTTGCCTGTATACGACGCAATGGATTTGACTTTATTTAACTTGAATAAATTAAGAATATTTGTAGTTTATAATTGATATGTTATTTTAAATGAAGCTGTTTTCTGCTAGGATTAATAATGAACGCGAAAGTTAATGATGATGTACCTACCTATGGATGTCTGTTACTCAGTTTCAAAAATTCAATGCAAGCAGGTTCGTCTCAGGCAATGATATTTTATAATAGATATGTTATACCCATACAAATCGAAAAAAGTGTTCTGCACAGCAGCGGCAGCACACATTCAGTCAAAACGATGGAAAGAGATAAATTATATAACCAACAAGAAAAAAAGAGATAGTTTTGTCAGTAGCGTGTGAATGCACCGGCAACCAATCACTTAAAGACGTCCTAATTAGGATGTTTTTGCGTCTTCAAAATTTTGTCATACACGGTCTTGTGTCATTATTAACATAAATAACAGTTGACAAAGAAAGGTTTTTTGATACATCTTAAACCTAGGTTCGACAATCATAAGGACAAAGAAGGTATAATTGTATATTACAAAAAAAAATTAACTAACTGGGTTTAAGAGTTAACACATTCATAATTTATTATTTAAAATTTATTTTACACTATCACTGCTTTAATAAGTCATAAAGTTGGCAAGTTTTGAAAATAACTGTGGCACTTTTATAGTTTGCATCAATATTAGAAGTGAAAATATTTAGTTTTGAAACTCATCGACAATGACACGGGCAGCAAACGGAAAGTTTGTTGCATGAGCCGATCAATTCGGTTTATAGACACTGATTGAAATGGAGAATATTTTACAAACATATCCCGACTATTTGGGTTACATACATACAATCCATACTAATATTATAAATGTGAAAGTAAATCTGTCTCTCTGTCTTTCCATCACGCTTAAACTACTGAACCGATTCGAACGAAATTTGGTACACAGATAGTGTAAAGCCCGGGGAAGGACATAGGCTTCTTTTTTTTAAGGGGTTGACACTTTTTATAATTTCACGCTTTCAAATCGCTGAACCGATTGTAATCCAATTTGGTACACAGATGGTCTAGAGTCTGAGATAAATAATAGGCTACTTTAAACTGAAAAAAAAGGGTTATAAGGGGATAGGGGAGGTCAAAGTTTATATGAAAGTCCACGCGGACGGAGTCGCGGGAAACAGCTAGTGTAGTATAAAGTGTCATATAGGTTGTTATGAAACTTATATTCGAGCCTGAAGGGTATTCTCTTACTAAAATGATTTTTGAATGAAATAAATCTATATATGTAAGAATAGTATCTACATGTATTTCTCTCTTTCTCGAACCTCGTGGTAATGTAGGTGTTGCAATTTTACCTAGCTTATTTTTTTAATACGATAACATACACTTCACATCAAACTTAACAAAAAAAGACATTATTAAAACAGACATTATTAAAAAAAGACATTATTATTAAATAAAAATACTAAGCATTGGGTAGGTTTATTTAGAGACAATTTTATATCAATAAAACCTCCATTGATATAAAATATTTATTTCAGAGCTAAACTGACACGTTTATATTGGAAATGTTTGATTTTAAAATATAACAGCCGTGACAGCAGACTGAAAGTCTGTTGCGAGATTTGATCAATTCTTTTTGCAGATATAGATTGAAATACCAATAAAAGTTTTTTAGTCTAAACAGCTCTAAATAGATAAATTAATTATTTTATCTATCATATTTGTTAATTAGGTATATAATGTTCTTAATAGATACGTATGTGCTAAATTCAAATGTAATTAATCATGTTAGGTGTATTATTGTTGTCTTTTGTATTATTTTCTTTGTTTAAATGAAAACATTTGCATCATCTACGCAATAACTTCATGTACAGAATGAAGTTCATGGCTTGTGAAATATAAACCAATTCAATTAATAAGAAGAATCGATAAATCGATACTTTCATCTATCCTTTATTTTATTACATTACACATTCATATATTTTGATTAAGTGTTGGATAAAATTCAATACCAAATTTAATCTATTTATTACTTTATTTTTAAAATAGATTTTTTTTTAAATATAGTTCAATATTTCTGTTCCAACATTTGTTCAAGAGTTAAAATGACACATTTTATATGCCAATATTGTTGATAAAGAATTGAATTTTTTGTTTTGAAATATAGCAACACTGACACGAGCAGCAGACTGAAAGTGTGTTCCGTGAGCCGTTCGATTCGCTTTGCGACCACGGATTGAAACATCAAATATTTTACCAATATATCTAGTAAAGTATTCCTTGCTAATTATCAAGTAAAAACATTGTTAAATAAATAAATAGCGAATATTAAATCCAGCTAATTATAAAATTATACAAGTTCTAAGTTCGTTTATATCTGAATCGAAAAATTTCATGTCATGATGACATAATTTGACAGATATCAAAGCAGTGAAATTGCCGGGAACCCGCGAGTGTTGCAAATGTATTACCAAATTAAAATGGGAAACTTAAGGAATACAATTTTTGGACGACCAGTTACATTGAAGCTTATTTTATACACCCACAACATTGGCAAAATTGTGGCAACACAGCACTGCCATTTTACCAAGAATGGAATAAAAAGAAATCTGAGAAGACAATATTATACGTGATGAAGAATATGGGAAGAGAAATGGAGGTAAAAGAATTAGAATTAATTATTATATTAATTATTCACGTAGGTAACGTGCATTAAACGCGATGTGGCTGTTGTAATACATAATTAGAAAGCTTAAATTGTTTTGTCCATAGATTGATTATATGTCTAAAGATTCCCTGTGTATTATGAATAAACACGATATAATCTTAACAAAATAAGGTCAGTCAGTCTGTTTTTGATTAATTGTGAAATATTTTATTCTATTTGTAATAATTCTGCAATTAATATCTGTTTACATATCTTATAATAATGCATATTATGTTTTCACTAAAAAAGTATAGTTGTAATAATTATAATGCTTCTATATTTGACGAATTATTGCTAAATATTGTGTCTGTGGCAAATGTCATGATTTGAATGTTTTGTCTCGCTCACTCACTTGTCATTCTATTTGATATATGTGTTAAATAAATATGAAAGTTAAAGTCTTGCTGTGGCAAAGAAAAGTGATTGTATTCTTTAAGATAAATGTGTTAAATAAATATAATCATTAAAGTTTGGTTGTTTTAAATTAGCCTCCAACTGATTTATTGACTAACCAGCTGATTTAAAACATATACTAAAAATATGTTACTCAGTAATTTTAATGATTCTATTTTTTATATAAAGCTGACAACTTGCCCTACTCTGAAGACATTGAAGTAACCTTTAAGTGTGCATTTGAGTTGTTGTTTATTTAAAACTAGCTGTTGCTCGCGACTTCGTCCCCGTCGGATCTATTTCTATTATTATGTTGTAGTGAGCCAATCTTAGAAGATAGACATATACTGTCGCGGACTTTCTTTTAGATCATTTAAAGAGGAATAATTCTTTCATACATATTATTTTTGTATCTTGAACCGTTTTCGCAGCGCACGTAAAGGAAGCCCTCAA
Source organism: Eurema mandarina (assembly GCA_018238005.1). Taxonomy (NCBI): domain Eukaryota; kingdom Metazoa; phylum Arthropoda; class Insecta; order Lepidoptera; family Pieridae; genus Eurema; species Eurema mandarina. The sequence continues at coordinate 3,659 of DWAJ01001000.1, forward strand.
AGATAATTTTCCCCGTTTTTTCCATATTTTTCATTATATCTTCGTTCCTAATAGTCGCAGCGTGATGTTATGTAGCCTAAAGCCTTCCTCGGTAAACGGTCAATTCAATAAAAAAAGAATTTTTCAATTCGAACCAGTAGATCCTGAGATTAGCGCGTTCAAACAAACAAACAAACAAACTCTTCAGCTTTATATATTAGTATAGATATAGACTAGACGGTCCAACACGACTTCCTACACCTCTTTTTTTTGCTTAAAAACCATTCTCGTACATCCAGAGGTATTCTAAAAAAATATGTAAATCGATTCAGTTGTTATCGAGTTATGCGTTTACCAACACATTTGGTGATTCATTTTTATTATATAGAAGATCCCTACTTAATATTATAAATGCGAGAGTAAGTCTATCGGTCTGTCTGTCTGTCTTTCCATAGAACGAAATTTGGTATAAAGATAGTCTAAAGACTGGGGAAGGACATAGACTATTTTTTTTAAATCAACCCCAAAAGGTTGCGCGAGGGATTGAAAGTTTTTATAATTTTACGGTTTCACGGCCAAACCACTGAACCGATTGTAATGAAATTTGGTACACAGATGGTCTAGAGCCTGAGATAAAACATAGGTTACATTTTAACTGGAAAATAGTGTTATAAGGGGGAAAGGGGGGTCAAAGTTTATATGAAAGTCCACGCAATAGCTAGTATTATATATTTTTATTGAACCTCTGTTGTGAATGTTGAATTTGATTTTTTTTTGTATTGTGATCTGTTACGTGAACCTGTTAATCTGCTACCGGTATGTAGTAGATCTTTAACTGTAAGGGGTACAAAGAAAAACAAACAATGATGCAATCTTCTATGATTTGTATATTCAATGTACATTTATTTAAACAGTAGGTAAGTCTATTTAATTTAAACAATACTTGATGAGACGAACATACGAATTTTGGGATACTTAATTGACTAGATTTTACATAAAAATATATCAGTAATACTATAAAAATTGGCACACTTATAATCATTAATTATATCATTTAGAAGTATATAATATTTAAGGAAATTGTTTTTAAGATATTTTTGCTAATTCATTACTTCATCGAAAGTAATTCAGACATCATTATGTAATTAACAAAAGCAAACTCTATGAAAAAGTATGTATTTTTCATCACCCCAAACAAAAGTAGTGTGTACATTTTGATTAAGCTTAGTCTTACAGATCCTGGAATTGATTGTCCACATGATTAAAATTAGAAATCATTATGACGATATAATAAATTCGAAGAGATTCATAGGCAAATTAACATTTTATCAAAACTCTCTTGCGTTCTTTGAACATCCTTTATACTCGTAAATCACGTATTACAAATAGGTATTATCCGGTTACAAAATTCATAGACGGGTCAAACGCGATTTACTATACATACTCATTTTTTTTACATGACAATAACGCCAAGGAAATACATTTTTAAAAACAATGGTATTTTCCTATTATTATTAAATTTATAAGTATTAAGATAGGTACTTTCAATGTACTTTCAAGTAATTTATATTTAAATAAATAACATACATAATTTTTCTAGTAATAAAATTAAAGAGTTTTACTAAAAAATAAAACCAAATTAACGAGCAAAATTCGTAAATTCATAACACCAAGCCTGTGCCAATATAACATTATATTACATTATCGATACAACAATCCTTATATTACAAACGGAATTAAATTATCTCTATGAATATTAACTTACAATCGATATACAAGTCGTGTATTTGATAATTATATCGCGTCGTTATTAAAACCCACGTATTACAATTGAATTGTCGAAAGCAATGGAGTTAAAACTAGAAAAAAAGTTTACAATTTACACGTCCAGGTAGTTATCACTGTCTTCGGGGATCTCCGACCGTTTGCCAAGTCCAAAGCTAAACCTGTGCATATCGCGTTCCCGTTTGCCAAGACCGAAGTTGAATTTGCTGCTCAGACGTTTGCCCAGGCCGAAGTTGTAGTTTCTAGCCCGCTTGCCAAGCCCAAAGCTGTAGAGATGTGGTCTTTTGCCAAGACCAAAATCGTACATTCTCGCCCGTTTTTCTTCGTTATCTTGGTCTTCAACAAACCGTTTGCCAAGCCCGAAGCTGTATGGGCGCGCTCGTTTCATTTCATAACCTAAAGAAAAAGTAGGTTACATAAATGGGCATTTAAGTAACACAAACAGTTTTGAGATTAAGAGAAGATTAAGTTCCGTAAAGAATGCCTTTCTTTGCCGTCGTACGCAAGGTAGAAACTTAAAATTAATATACAAGTTTTTAATCTCATGTTATGAAATTTTATAGTATGAAAACACATATGGCTCTAGTCATTTTCATTAGTTTTGTACAAGTACGTAGTGGTCTATTTATGTATGCTGAGTTTTTGAATTATATACATTTATATGTTAAGGGACTCATATGTTAACCGGTGACATTATCACTTTTTTATAATTATAAAAATAATTTTGATTACTAATCCATTTTTATATTTTTAAGGTGCTGTTAAATATAACTAATACCAAACCATTTTTGGTTAAAATATCAGTATAAGCACTTGGTTTTTTCACTTTACCTGGTGCGTCATCATATTCCAAGACTTCAGGGATTATTGGCTGTTCAATGACGTTAGTGTACTCCTCCTCTGAAGCCTCATCGTCTACTGACCTCTTGCCCAGACCGAAGGAATAGGGTCGCGACCTGATCGGAGAATAATAACGCAATGAATTAGAATTACAGAAACAGTCAGTTATAAATAATTCAGTTAGGTGAAAATTTTATAGAGACATTTTCCTTTTTATCATTGAACTAGTCACAAATGATTGGACTTCGAATGTTTTACGTGCAATATTTAAGAAGATAAAGTAAAATTTTATTATTATTTTATTTAGACAAATCATCATATCATGTAGCTTGCGTAGCTGCTAGCGTGTTACAAATGCCCCAAAACCCTCTTATGGCTTGATATATTATGCATATAGAAACAGATGATATAATATAATATTTGACGGGACCCAATTGACAATAGCCTAATTCGCTTGGTCAGGTTGTTCACATAACAGTCCACGTCGCCCCACGTCGTATCGACGTAATCGAAAAATAATAATAAAATATTCAGATTACTATTTACGCTACCTCTTTCCCAATCCAAAGTTATAGACCGGCAACCGTTTATATTCAGAAACGTAGCTATACGCCCGTTTGCCAAGTCCAAAGTCATAGTGCGGGGAGCGCTTCTCAAGCGTGGCGTGGTCTTGCTCGTGGTCCTGCGTTTGGTCCACGTGCTCATTGGCGTCGTGGTCGTCTACCCGTTCCGGAGCGCATGTCACGGCGCCAATCACCAGGATTATGACTAATGGTGAGTACTGCATTCTGTAAAGAAATCACTATTTTAATGATGTGGAACTAAGTAAAACTGATGTCACTTTATCTGTAAAGGATGCCAACCCTTAAGAGAGAAGGGGAAAGACTGATAAGTAGAGCAAGAGGTTAGAGTAGTTAGAAAGCTTAATAACATAATATCTAGTGCCATTACTTAGAGCCGGTTTACCATAAAAGTGTAGTAAGTTAAGATGTTTTTTATTTCGAACGTGTGACTATAGTTTTGTAATCGACTATGTATATATATTCTTTTTGAGTTTTAATTAAGACATAAGTAAACACTTGAGTATAAAAAATGTTATTTTAAAATAGTTTTCTTTAAACTACTCATACTTAAAACTACATCCTAAAAACCTTATCGACCTGCACAACAAATTGAGCACAAATTTCTTAATTGTAACTAGCATTACCTTCATTCAATTGACAACATACGGGCTTAATAGATTTATTTCATTACACACGCGACGTGCTTTTCAGAGTTTCAACAACTTTGAAGGACAAACCCACACGATAAGTAATTACCTACGGTACAAATTTTCTTTCCAATTAGTAGTTTGAGAATTAAGTTATCGAATTCAAGTTAAATTTAAGTTCAATTGAAAAATTTTTTTTTACTAGAAAAGTTAAATTGATTCAATAATTATAATGAAAAGTTTTTATTTAAATGACTTTTAAAGCAAATTATTAACATGCTTCACTTTAATATGCAAAGGACAGTAATATTGTATACTACGTATAATTTTTAATCAATATAAATAAAACATCAGTAGAAGTAAGTTACAGGCTGATTATAATGAATTTTAGTCTGTTTTACAATTTTAAAATATAAAAAACTGGATTAGAGTTATACCCGCGTAAAACAAATTCATTGTAAGCATGTGGGTATTTATATTTTTTATTATATACCTAGTATAATTAGTGCGTAATATACTAGCTATTGCGAAACATAGTACATGCACCCTTTTTTCTCTGATTAAAAAACATGTTCGTACTTAAAGGAATATTCTAAAAAATATACGGTCGTACTGAGAGACCCCTTTTTTTGAAGTCGGTTAAAAAAGGAATTATCGAAAACGTTCAGCTGTTGGAATTACGCAATGAGCACTACATGGCGATTCATTTTTATGTTGAAATATATTTTCTATTAAACCATAGAGCTGTAAAAATCATGTTATTATATGTACATAGTAACATACAGTACAGAATAATCAAGAAGGAATGAATTAATTTTACTATCGTGCACGTAATGAAATTTATCAATGGGCGGTCTAATAAGGCCCTGCGTGGAGGGTTAATAATTTCGTCCTGATTGAAGAGTTTATAAAGCTTATTATCGTAAAAAGATATTAATTATAAATATAAACAAAATATAAGCTTTTATGGCTATTTTGTATTTATTGTTTTTGTCGTAATTTATTTGTGAATGAATGACCAAGCACACCTTACTAAGGTTAGATGTTATTTCACCAGTTTCTTCTATGACTAGAGTCTAGCATAGGTTTTTTTGTAGGTTTTTGTGTTGGTTTTGTAATCGTTTTGTTTGTGAATGAATAAATGAGGTTAGATGGTATGTGACATCTTCTATGGCATCTTGTCTTAGTTTTTTGTACAGTCTTTATATCACACATGCGAGCTATCGATTCTAATTGACTTTATAAAAAGTGCAGAATATTGAATCCTCTATATTATACCTATATTTTAAAATAATTTCTGGTTCACCGTTTTTTGGTCTAGGTGTATAGCAAACAAGCAGTCAAATCCATTAAGTAGCTTGGCATAAAGATCAACAAGCATCCATACTAATATAATAAATAAAATAAATGGAAAAGTGTGTATGTCTGTCTGTCTGTACGTTTGTCTTTTTTTCACGGCTGGACCGATTTAGTGGAAATTTGGTATGTAGATAGATGATATCCTGGAATAAAAAAAGGATACTTATTATCCCGGTATTACCCCGGGAACGAGAACTTATGAACCTTTGATCCTTATAAACTTTTTCGTTTATAATATTAGAAGTATGATAGTTATAATTAACAAGGCTTAGGCCATATTAAAATTTCTAATAAATCGTCAAAGAGAACATTTGACAATCCGATAAACCGTTACAAATTTACTTAAATGAGTACCTGAAACTCCCACGTGTCACGGCCAACCTCTATAATGGACTAACTTTGACTAAAACTAAATTTAATTACCAATACAGTCCGAATTCAGACAGTGATGTAATTATATCCAACAAGCTTAATTTATTCTAGTAACATTGCTGGTTTTAATAGCAAGATGGCGAATCGTTACTATGAAAACATGCGATGTCTGTTTAAATTTGTATCTGTAGGGAATTGTGTCCTTTATATGTTTATCAGCAAATATGAAAGCAAAATAAATCTAATTTCTTTGGAAAATGATTTATCAACTAAACTATTTCAATACTAGCTGTTGCCCGCGATTTCACCCGCGTTGACTTTAACATATACCTTATAACCAATTTTTCCGGTTAAAAAGTAGCATAAGTTTTATTTCAGGCTCTAGACCATCTATGTACCAAATGTCATTACAATCGGTTCAGTAGTTTTGGCGTAAAAGCGTAACAGACAGAGTTACTTTCATATTTATTATATTAGTAGGGATTCCTCGAAGAGACAGCTATTTTTTATACTTTCTTTTGAATTAAAGGATCCATTAGAGTAAAAATATACAACTTTCATATTTCACACCGCTATTACGATTTATAAAAGATCTTAGCAGATGTGAATGTTTGCATTCCCCTATGAATGCGCTATTTTAAAACCATTCACTTCAAACCGTTTGATATTCAACCTTATGTCGTGACATTTAAAGTTCAAATTTGCACGTCATACAGATGCGTTCCATTTAAAATCCAATCGTATGGTTTCTTAAAGGACAGAATATGTAAAGAATGTCTATTGAACACTGTGATACAAGGAGTTTAAATCTATGAATGAAATGTAGCGACTTCCTCCCATATTAAGCATATTCATGAGAAAGCTATAATTACATTTTCATCAAAATATTATATAAAATAGATATGTTATAAGCGCAAAATTTTGAAGACGCAAAAACATCCTATTTAGGCGTTCTTACCTTTAGGTGATTGCTTGCTGGTGCATTCACGCGTAATTGACAAAACTAAATATCAATTTTTTGGCTTTATCATTTATCTATTTTCTATTGTTTTGATATTATGTATGTGTGCTGCCGCTGCTGTGCGGAACAATTTTTTCGGTTGATTTGTTGGTGTATAACATATCTATTAACTGTAATATCATTGCCCGAAAATTAAAGCTTTACATATTAGGTATTCTTAATTATTAATCCGAATGGTAAAAAAATCCAACTAGTTAATAATATACTAAAGAAGTAGCTCAATTATTGATCATGACGTCATTCATCACAACTGACTATCATATGTCAACTGTCAAAAATATAAATATCATTTTTATTTTTGACAGTTGACGTTAGCTCCCGCCAAGAAGTAAAATGGCGCGAAGTGCATATTTTAATCGCTTTATATCAATAAGTATTTAGCGCGAAACTCTTCGATTTTGGAATGAAAAAACTCTAAAAAATTACTCAAATAAGTCGAAAGTCGTACCGTTCAATTAATAATCGTTCAACCCCCTCTCCATTATTAAAAATCAATTTCCCTTCAAGGAAAACGTTATTTAATATTAAAAGAAATTGGGAGTTACCTGAGCAAGGTACAATAGAACAATGTTATTCAAACACATACCTACTTCATATGTCAAGGGAAAAACAAATTAATTCAAAATTTGTATGTGAAGCCTACTTATGTATGATACAAAATACAATTAAACAGTGTTTAAAATTAAACGTCTAATCAAAAAGTTGGGGCGATTAAAAAGTTTTGGGGACAAATGATTTCCCCGGTGTAACCTCATAATTCAAGCGAATTTTTCTCTTCGTACTAAACTCTTTGTTAGTTGTGAAATCGGATTCAATTAGCTTTCGAGTTTTGTTCTAAATTTTATAATATTGATATGATTTTAAGAAGGTATTGTTACTTAATTAATTAGCGATGAGGAGGGTTGAAAATTTAAATATGTCTTTCAACTAGGCTACATATAGTGACAATTTTAAATCGTCATAGATCAGTCAAGACAGACGACAAAATAATCATTTACCACTGGTTCGGAAGGCAGTTTTAATAAAGAAAAGAAATGCTTTCTCCGTAACTGAAGCCAAACATATATATTTTAGAGTAAAAAGCACGTTCTTATACTCTTATACACGCACACAAGCCCACATATAAAGTTGCTGCTATAAGAAATTTGCCCTATAAATGTGGAAAATTTGAAATATACTAAAACCAACCGAATTTTGACGTGATGCACTGCGGCCAAGAACTATGTAAGTAGACAATTTTGTCTTGAAATGGCATCACTTTGCGTTCTTAATTGCGGTTAATAATTTGAACTATACGAGTAAAACTCAGCGCGTCTGTTATATGTTTAAAATTATGTAGAAAAAAACTCAACATGAGATTCTTCATGAAACCTATGAATAAATTAAAGTTAAAAATAGCTCACATTTAGCTTGGCCGATCTTGAATGATTTGCATATTAATAATGTGTTTCAGATATATTATAATATCTATAGAACGAAATGCAATGACGTCTCTGATGAGATGCCATTACATACTTGCATAGTAAGGTGGTACCAAACTGATTTAACAAATAAAGCTTCTTCTACACTATTATAATATGACTTACAATGATGTATTTAATATACACTTATGTTAAGTTACAGAATTGTAAATTTTGTATATTTTAAAAGATGATTTTTCCCCCTTTTTTGGTAAAAATTGTGGGACCCGTGCGAGTTTCTTACGCCGGTTCTTCTCGCCGGGTTAGTTCCCGAACCGGTGGTAGGCATCATGTAGACTTTCTAAAGGTATTTCATTCAAACTTATTCAGAATAAAATTTATTTTCTTTCTTCTTTCTTTTCTTTCAAAAGAAATCACCCACTAAAATAAAAAATATGGCTATGTAGTTGTGCACTTTTGTTTTTGACACTAAATAATTGAAACCATTTTTAAAGGTATTTCTTTCTGGGTAACGAGGATCCATTAATTTTGTTAAATATGTAATTTTAACTTCAAATACTAATGTATAATATAAATATATTTTAACTATCGATAATAGCTTCGCTCGCATATTATGCATGTTTTAAACTTATTGTAAACCTTCCTCGTGAATCACTATATCTATTAAAAACACCGCAATCGTTGCGTAGTTAAGATTTAAGCATACATAGGGATATAGGGACAGACAAAGCGACTTTTGTTTTATACTATGTCGTGAATTAAGGTCCTGGCTTGGCTGAATAGCTGGGGCAGAGGGCGCCCAAAGTGCGTCGCCATCCCAAACGAAAAGGCGGCCTTCTCGCTAGGAAGCGATATATAAATAATATAATATATCTAATATAGTAAAGTGTACTCCCTAAATATGAATAGCTATCACAGCATCTGTCTTGTTACAATTTTAATTTAATTACGGGTGCTGATATCCTGATTTTTACGAGGGTTCGTGCCTTATCGCCGGCGAGGAAGGCTGACTCGGCGACACGTAGGTACCTATCCAACACCTTTCTTACGTTAAAAACTGCGAAATTAATCGTTATCTTTTGCGTTTACTTTTGAGAATAATTGAAAGGTGTTCTTCAGTATCGAGGATAATTCTTTCTTCAATATACTACATAGTATGATTTTGAATTAATTATTAATTAATCATTATGTATCTAACTTTTTTATAAGTGATAAAAAAGACAATTTTGTATTTCAAGCTCTAGTAAGATAGAATCTAGACAACATAATCTATCTTTACTCGCACGTGTATGCGTGTGTAGGTATACACACACACACACACATACAAACATAATCATTGAAACTCATAGTAATTTCGGATTTTTGTCAATAAGTACATGTTTCATTATTATATCAATGAGTATTACAACAATTCTGCTCAATTTGACATTATTGAATGAAACATTCAATATAAATTCTATGCAGTTCATAAATATCACACATACACACACAAAATAATACATCAGTATCATACTCAAACAAATATTTTATCAGAAGTAGAGTCAATAATCAGTAAGAAAAATTTTTATTTACTATATTTTCTTTTTAATATAGTTGCCTGGTAGAAATCTCTATTTTCTGATAAGGTAGCCAGTTAGAAACAGTGAAGAACAATATAACATACTATTTTCTCATGTAAATTTTGTTTAATGAATCATTTGAATTATTAAAGAACGTGTTCAGACTAAGCTAGAAAAGGCCACAGGGCCGAGTCAGTATACCTATGAGTATAAATACAAGACTTGCTACATAATTGTTTCCACAAACATGACAATTCGAAATACAACCATAATTCCGACTCCATAACGCACGTCTATCATATTCCGATCGAGTTACGATTTCACGGAAACGAAATTACTTTATGTTACAAAATAACGACGACTTTATTATAACTAACGATGTGCCATTATTTCGATATTGACGTTCATATGTCAAACTAGTTATGACCCGCGGTTTTATCCGCGCAGTTCGCGTTCCCGGGGCAATACCGGGATGAAAAGTATCTTATTTGTTAATACAGGGTATCACCTATCTACATACTAAATTTCAACTAAATCGCTCCAGTCGTTTTTGCGTGAAAGAATAACAAAGATATATTAATTTTTAATATTAGTAGAAAGTATAGTATATAGTAGCTACTAACATTCGTAGATTGGAATTTGTAGGTTTTTAATTGTTGTTTTCTTTCATAGTAACACTAGTTTTTATCCCCGACGTCTCTTGAAACTTAGTCGATGCGCAAAAGAGCTAAACATCTTTAATTGAAATAAGTATTTCTGTAAATATTTTCAAAGTATAATATAATATTTATTTCAAAAGGCGTAATAAAGGCTCAGATTAACATTACTGTATGCAGTTTGCTAAGCAGGATAATCTTGATATATGCAAAGAAAAAATTTACCTTAGCTTGCTTTAATATTGCAATTTTGCGAATACAATATTATTATACTAGCCGCTCCCCGCGGTTTTACCCGCGCAGTTCACGTTCCCGATGCAATACCGGGATAAAAAGAATCCTATGTCTTAATCCAGGGTATCATCTATCTACATACCAAATTTAAACTAAATCGGTACAGCCGTTTTGCCGTGAGCGAAAGACAAACATATAGACAGACACACTTTCCCATTTATAATATTAGTATGGATTTGCCGCCTTCCGAACCGGTGGTAAATGAATATTTTGTAATACTATGACGCTTCAAAAGTGTTACTAAATATGTGACCTAGTAAGTTGCTTTGAGATATAGTGTTTGACTTTTACTTTGACTTTGAATCTTTCACAAATAAGTTCGCCTGATGGTAAGCATAAGCATAGCCTACATCCGTGTATAGTTGAAATTACTGGAACCTTTTCACATCCTAAAGGGAATTTGAAGGGATGTAATAAAAAAACCTATTCAATTACATATAAAAAAACTCATGTATTTTCATTACATTATTGGATATGCTAATTAATCGCGGGTAAACTAAGAAATAAGCTAAATATACTTATAGTTTTTAATCAGATAGCACGATAATTGTAGCCATAAAAAGGCGTTATAAATGAATATAAAAGTAGGAAGCTTATCGCCATTGTACGGCACAATATCGATAAAAATGCAAGTTACAACCTTATCAGTAGTAAAAGAGAGCTATTTTAATGACGAAAAGGTTCTATAAATTTTTATACGGTTTATACGGCATGTCGACGTGACTATATTGAAATTGTTTGAACTACTCTGAAGTATATTAAAAAAAAATATTGTTGTTTTGTTAAGATAGTTAAGTCCCAGCTTGTAGTAAAGAGCTTGGTAATAAGTCTTAAAACTTGTAAGGGAAGGGAAATGTTACCTTCTTCTGAACCAAAGGGAGGTTCCTCAACCAGTCGATCAACTGACTGACCGTTCGGCCCCGATGGTGCGATGTCGAGAAGTTATATATACGAAGTCTCAAATAACTATCATAAGCGCGTTTCAGAAATTTGCGCACTCGTAGCATTCTAACACTCAATGAACGATACTTTTATAATTTTGACGTGTTTTGTTTGTCTGTGACATCTTTACTCAAAAACTAACAAAAAGTCTGTTCAGCCATGTTTTATGTGTATGCATCCAAGATGGCTGCCACAAGATCGCAGGTTAGATATTCAAAAATCCTATAATCATTTTTGCTTCAATTTCAGTATTGATTAGTACATTATGGATTTACTATCGGAATAAATTTATCTAGATTCTTCTAATACAATAGGCAATTACTGTATAATTTGTGTAACCAGTATTCAATCAGTGTGATAAGATAACAGGAAAAAGCTTTTACGGTGCACGCGTTGCGAGCACTTAGATTGTATTACAGATAAGAAATTATTTCAAATCGAAATGTAACTAAAATTTTATTTTACGATAATTTTATGCTACGATTTTTAACCAAAATTTTCACTGAAGTTATAATTGAACACATATATAAAGCATGAGAAGATAGTATGTGATTGAATAAATATTTTGGATTCAAAGCCAAAGACAGTGGAAAGTAGGATCGGAATTGTATTATAGTGACAAATGTCTTGTTTTAAGTTGATAGGCATTGGCCGATAGTTCCCAATAATCTAAAAGTTTAAGTGACTAAAAAATTTAATTTATACTTACGTCTTAAAAACGGGGTGGAAATGCTCTCCACTATAACTAAAAATAATTTCACCCAAAGTACCAGGATAAACCCAGGCTATATAAAAGCACTAGAAACAAAAGCAAACTTCCATAATATTAAAATGTCCAACAGCTGCACTTTAGAGATATAAATATGAAACCATTTGCCATCGCAAGCAAAACACGTAACTGCAATATCACCACAAATTGGTTTAAATCTGATAGAATCTGTGCTCCTATCTGATAATAAATCCGGACAAAAAATGCCAGTTTATATCAGTTTGAAATGGATTGTTAAATTTGATGTCAGTTCTATAGCTAGTTTTAAATATATAGTTGGAGAATATTTCGTGTTGCTTTACCTTTAGTCGTAAACATAAAGAACGTATGGGCAAGGTTCTTTTTAAAAGGGGCCAGAACAGGTGGTCGTATATACAACCAATTGTTTCGATAATTCAGGTCTTTTGACGTTTTGTGTTTTGAGGGACACAGGCCGTCTTACGTCCTACCGTCTTAGGTGTGATCGGGATCAAAAAACAAATCAGCCCTGACCATCTTTGTTACTTTATGTTGGCAATTTCTTTGTGCTAATTTCTTTGCTGCTGATGCTGTCTATTACAATTGAAGAAAGAAATTATAAAAGTGCTTTAAATGTGATAAATTTAAATTTAAACATGAACTTTAACATTTCATATACCAATTGAGTCGATCGTATTTTTATAACGTGGAATAATATTCCAATTTAATTACAACACTGCATAATGATTAAAGGTACAAGGTCAATAAATTTCGTAGAAACATTTAAATGTATAAATAAAAATTCGCCTTAAATCTTATGTGTATTCTTTTTATTTCAACAGACTTTAAAAAAAGCGTATATCCAATTTCCATCCTTTGCTTCTTCGTTTATTTTACAATTGTTACAGTATTTTTAGTATAAACCAGAATTTGAGCACAATTCACCAGATAATGCATCTTTACGAACAAAGAGTTGCGTTAGCCTGACCTTAGAACCATATTTAAGGATATTTCAAAGCATTTTGTACACAATAAAAGACTAGTAAGATATATAGAAGCTTGGATAAACCTTGGATGGCTTTGTACATTACTTCAATGTTCTCTAGTTCACTATCCTTACAAACAGAAGTAACATTACTTTTTATTTGAAAAATGCAGCGCTCTCGAGGGAGAAGATTAGTTTATCTGTAATATTTTGTATTTGTGATAAGCTTTGCCGCCTTGTTTCAAAATGCGGAACAAAATGCGGCGTGTTTTTAAGTTTGTTTTATTACTATTGAAATTTAAAAAGTTACTATATTTGAAAGTTCCATCATGGCATAATTCGTGAAATAATTTTGAAATAACAGTCTCGTGAAAAACAAATTTTACTGTCTCGGAATCCTGGGACTAAGCCTAGGACAAATTGTTTTGAAATTTTTCTTTTGTTTTCTTTTAATGTCATAATTCAAAATTTGTATATAACACAAAATTTCATTGGTTAGAGAGAGTTTTTGGTGATTGGTGTTGATGTGTCGAAATAAATAAATATAAATATATAATATACATTAACGCATTAGAAAAATATCAATGGTATTCTTGGCCTATTTGCATGACTAAAATAAACTAGGAGGTCCTATTATTACCTGCTTTCAGCGAACAAATATTGGGCTGTAGCAATGTTATTTGGCTGTATTTGGGAATGCATAATTTATTTCGAAGTAACAATCAATTTACATACAAGTGAAAACTACTCCAGTTTATGTTAAAATATTTGTTGTGAAATTTCACTGTTTTCTACATTAAATATAAAACTTAGAACCTTTAATAAATTAATTAGTTATCCGTCAGTCAGTTTATTAAGTAAATTAAAGATAACAGATCAGATTTAATTGGTTCTTCTCTATAGAAAAATGCTTTTCGAAATAGTGGTAGGTTAGTAATTATCTTATGATATGACGATTAAAATAATCAACTTTAAGAAGCCGAGTATGTTTTCGACTTGTTTTAATTAACAATAATCATAACGTAGAAATCAGTCTTTAAAAATAACGCAGCCGCTTTTCACCCAGTTTTTTTAATAGATAGAATGATAGAGATGGAGGTTTATGTATATAATATATACGTAATATATAAATGAAGGTAAAACGCGGAGCGCGTTAGTATCAATATAACAAATAAATGTTGAAGAATACTTAACATTCCAAGAAGGTAGTTTCAAATTATATTTTTGGCCCATCACCATCTGACGTTGATGTTGAAATGATACATGAACGTGATATGAATTCTTCGCGAATGCTTTAAGTGTGTCGGAATCGAAACTAAGGCCAAATGTGGAAAATATTTCGTAGATAAAATGGCTTGTCATGGCTAGAGGTTTTAATGAGTCTTCCATTACTATAGCTAGAAGAAGTAGTAATGGACTAACGCAAGCAAACTGAGCGTGTAACATTCCTATCACACCTAACACACTCTGAAGACCTTGAAGACCTGAACCGATTTCCACCAAACTTAGCTAAGAATACTCTCGACGGATATACCTATTAAAAAAAAAAGAACCGCATTAATATTGGATCATCCGCTTGGGAGCTACTGCCTCAGACAGACACGTCAAACTTATAACACCCCGTCGTTTTTGCGTCGAGGGTTAAAAAGAGAAAAAGATATAGTAGTTCTGCAAAAGGGGAAGTCTTAGAAAAGAGAAAAATATACTTTTGTTCAGCAAAAGATATCGTTCAGGATTCCTAGCAGCATATATCAGAATATAGCTGACATCTTAATACATTTCAGTTTAGTACAAGTAAAAACGATTAGAGTGAAAGGCGATAAATCACAGCAAATTTAGTTTTATTTAAGACCTACAAATGGCTCCCGAAGGAAATACACTATTGATGTATGGGTGACGGTTTTTTCTAAAATACTCTGACCTTTTGATATTTATTTATTTATTATATTTTGTTTGTTTCAAAGGGGCATTAGATGATTAATTAAGTTAAGGTATTTTCCAAGGTTTTGATTAAGTAAAGCCTTTTTATTTTATATTTTGAAGATATAATTGCATTATTTAATTTGAAATTAATTTGAAATTTGAAACAGTTCGAATTTCTCTTACAGACACTGTGAGAGTATTCCATTCGATTCAAAGAAATATTATCCATAATAATATTATAAATGCGAAAGTAACTCTGTCTGTATGTGTGTCGTCTTTCCATCACGCTAAAACTACTAGAAACTAAAGAACATAGGCTACTTTTTAACTGGAAAAAAGGGTTAAAAGTTTATAATATGAAAGTCAACGCGGACGGTGTCGCGGGCAGCAGCTAGTATTATTATATTAATTGTAGATATGATATCGAAATATTATAGTATCAAATCGTTCGGACATATTAGTCCGAACGATTTGATACCAATGGCCATGATGGGAAATATATCAATCCAGGGACAATACAAAAACCTGGTATTTATTTATTTTGTATTTCTATACTGATTGCTTTTATTGTTCCTATGAATTATTACTGATAGGAATGGACTGCTTTGTTTGATATAGCTGCCTTAGTCGGGCTTAAAATGTATTTATTTTATTTATTTAATACACCTCGTTAAAACATTCATGTCAAAAATTAATGTTAACTGGCGGCCTTATCACTACTCAGTGATCTCTTCCAGGCAACCACATAAGAAAGAAGAAAAAAAAGAGAATAAAATACCTATTTTAGGCGAAATGTAAAATAAATGAAGTCATGCAGTCAGTTGGTGAGACCTATGGGGTGGTTGAATAGGGTGGTACCACTTTCTTACAAAAAATGCGTCAAGTAATCATATCAAACATGTCATTGTGTTTCGTTCGGTATAGGTCGCGTCATTTATGTTCAGCGTGGACGAGAATAGCTGCGCATCGGTAGAATCGCGCTCGTAATTGACGTATTGGTGCGAGAAAGACAACACGGCAAGGACAACCAACCAACGCTCGCGCACCCGACGATCACGCGCCCCGCGCGAAAATACGTGTCACGTTGTTTGTCCGCGATTGAATCCTAAACTATTGGACAGAATTTGAATTAAATGCACACCGTGTGCAGTTTGATCCAACTTAAAGGATGGGCAATACGGGGATATGAGCTAGGATAGCTTATAAATGGGAACGCTAAAACGGGAACGGTAAAACCACGGGATGCAGCTAGTATACTTATTTACGAGTATAATATTAGTAACGTTGAATTTCGACAACATAAAGGGTTTTAACTATTTAACAGGGCCCAAGCCTATCAATAATTAATTGGACATCAGATTACAGAGGTCAGGTCAAGAGGGACATGTAAACAAAAATTGATTAATTAAATGTCTTGGGTAGTTTCAAATGACTGGACGAAATTATCCATCCTAAAATTATCTATACTTTGAAAGGCACGTTTCAGAGACAGTATGCGAACACCTTTAAAATAATTAAGCTGTACCTAATTATTGATAGTATTTGTAATGTTTAAACAATTAAACAGATTCTGATAAAATTTAACAATTAAAATTACCTAGGAAACATTATTATATATATCTACAGTAATATATAAAGCTAAAGAGTTTGTTTGTTTGTTTGAACGCGCTAATCCCAGGAACTACTGGTTCGAATTGAAAAAATTCTTTTTTATTGAATAGACAATTTATCGAGGAAGGTTTTAGGCTACATAACATCACGCTGCGACTAATAGGAGCGAAGAAATAATGGGAAAACAAATCATCGGGGACGAAGTCGCGAGCAACAGCTAGTTATATTATATAAGTTGTATATAATTTATTAGCTGTTGCTCGCGACTTCGTCCCCGTCGGATCTATTTCTATTATTATGTTATAGTGAGTCAATCTTAGAAGATAGATATATACTGTCGTGAACTTTTTTTTAGATCATTTAAAGAGGTATAATTCTTTTATTCATATTTTTTTGTATCTTGAACCGTTTTCGCAGCGCACGTAAAGGAAGCCCTCAAAGATGAATAATTTTTCCCGTTTTTTCCACATTTTCCATTATATCTTCCTCGATAAATTGTCTATTCAATTCAAAGAGAATTTTTCAATTCAAACCAGTAGTTCCTGAGATTAGCGCGTTCAAACAAACAAACAAACTATTCAGCTTTATATATTAGTATAGATTAAAAAAAATTAATGTTTAATCCAATACGAGCAAAGTCAAGTACAAAAGCTAGTAAGCTTGACAAAGGCCTAACTGTTGAAAAACATAAATTTTCCGCTTAAAGCAGTATTTTCATCAAGCTATAAATAAAAGGAAGAAAATAATAATCACAATATTAACGTTTCGACCTCATTGCTTGCGGCTATGAAAATACATCGTATATTTTTTTTAATGCAAATATATCGCATGAAAAATATGTTTCCTTTTTTCATACAGAAATATTCTTTTAATGAGATCAATCGTTATGATTATTTTAATGAGATACCGGGTTCATTTATACTACGATAGCCTGTGTTCTGAGTTTATAATCATTTAGCTATGCATCGATATTTGACCTTGCGTAAGTTCAGTATCTGTTATTCTCTTTTAATGCAAAAATTATATTATAAAACAGGACAGCCGTTTTAGATTTATAAGAGTTCAACCAAACAAATTTTTCTTGAGTTATCAGCGGTATAAGCAGGCATAGTCTGTTTTTTTAGCTTCATCCGAATCACGTTTATTTTTTACAAGTTTTTGTTAGGACATCTTCATACTTCATACTACTAATAATATATTGTGAAAGTTTGTGCGAATGTATGTACCTATGTTTGTTATTCTTTCGCGCAAAAACGGCTGGACCGATTGCTTTGAAATTTGGTATGTAGATAGGTGATATTCTGAATTAACACATAGGATACTTTATATCCCGGTATTGCTCCGGAAACGGGAACTGCGCGGGTAAAACCGCGGGGAACGGCTAGGAGATTAATATATGTATGAGCGTCGCCTGCACGTCGGCGCTAGTCAATAAAATGACCATAAAACTCTCTGCACGAATAAATCTGTATAAATTAATACACTTTAATCACAGCAAAGTCATAATCAATAGTTTCTGTCAGTTTCACACACACTCACTTACGCATACAAAAGATCGACACGTTTTCAAGATAACACTTACCGTCCTGCTGAAAATCGCAAATAACACACAACAATAGTTATTTGTGATTTTGTGGCCGAAAAACGAAAAAAAACTCACTAAAACTTCTCATACCCATCTCAATAAAATACACATTGACTACAAAGCCCTTTTCCCAAACAAAAAAAAACTTAATAGAAAATCATAAAAAACTAAATCCTAAAGAAAACAAGAGAAATTTCCGTCTCGCTATTCAAGATAACTCACTCGCTGACCTAAACTAACCGAGTCCTAACCAAACAACTAGTAAACTACACAATATAAACTGCTTCTTAATAACGTATTATTTTGGAGTCATACATTGTGTCAAATTCATACGATATACGCTTCGCCCTACGGGTATACTCACGAAAGTACTATTATTATAACAAGTCTGGGATTAAAATCTATACATATAATAAAAACGTAACGAGTCGCTGTCTGTACATGGAAGATATATGAGAAAAAATATTATGGGAGACCTTTATTAACGGAATAGAACCCAAAACAATGATTTTTGGAATTTTTGTCTGTTTGTCTGTTCGTTTGTGCACGCTAATCTCAGAAACGGCTTATCCTATCTAAATGGGGTTTTCAATGATATATTGTGGTAAGCTTAACTTAACATTAAGTCTTTAATTCATGTTAATCGGTTGATAAATAAAAAAGTTATGGCAATTTAAAGAATCACGTTGAACTTGCTGAACGTTTGTTGCCCAAAGTCACTTATCTACGCGGGCGAAGTCGCTGGCACAGCTAGTAATATTATAAATGCGAAAGTAACTGTGTCTGTCTGTAGGTCTGTCTTTCGAGGTACGATGATATAGATCTGTTCGTTACCACCCAAAGAAACTACTAAATATATAAATCATATCAATTTCAAACCGGGTTCAGTAAATAGCGTAAATTTGTAAAATAGACAAACACATCGCCCGCGATATCGTATTACGCAGTATAAGTAATTCAATTTGCATATTTGTTCAGCCAATTTCACCCTATTTGTTACCAGATTAACACAATAAACCATCGAATGTATGATTGAATTATCGATATTGTTAACGATATGTATTCGGATGTTAATACTAGCTGTAGACCGGGGTTGGCATCTTTTTGATGCTTTTGTTTGCTATGGGAGAATAATGTTAACCCGAAATAGCTTCAGTTTCTTGCCCGTTCTTCTTTGTAGAACCCTTCCGAACCGGTGGTAAATGATTTTGTTTTATACCATGACGATTCAAAATTATAATATATATGTAGCCTAGTTAAATAAATATAAATATTTGAATTTGATACCCGGTGAAGGAAGGTTATCACATAAAAAGCTTAGGATAAAAATAAGGTGATAGTCACAAAACAATTGCGTACCGGTTCGGAAAGCTGTTTCTATTTTTTTGTATAATTACTTAAATACTCATGCAAAGCCAGAGCAAATGACTAGTTATTTATAATATGAGAAAAGAAATAGAGTATCAAATAAGACAAGTACTAATTTAGTTTCGCTTCGTCTGAGACAGACGTTTAATTTCATTCTTCATACATCTTTAATATAATTAAATTTAATATAATACAATTTCCAGTTTGCGGTTTAACGCAGTGCCGTGCAAATTGTTTGATAATTTATTAAATTAGACGTTTCTCGTAAAATGGTAAATTTTGAATTTAGCGTCACGAATTAGTCTTTAATTGTAGGGAATAAGCAGTCATGTTTTTGGTATAAAAATAAGATATTTTTTAGAGACATTACGATTTTAAGACGCAAATTATATTATTTAAATCAATGTTTTTTTTAAGGTAATATATTTCAATAGTCTTGTTTCCAAATAATATAATATGTTACCATCCAAACTAGTATTGCATATGCTAAACCATTGCGTCCTATGCGGGATAGGATGAACCAGGATGAACATCATTTCAGGCTTAGACTATGCCATACCAGTTTTTCCTAGAGTGTGCGTACATAAGAATCAACTAATTTGGCCTAGCTTAAACTGGTATATCGCCTACATACAATACAATACCCTCAATTAGTTCGCTAATCACATAAAGATAGCACCTAGGCAAAACTAGTTTGTACTGAAACCGGGTTTGCTTACAAATAATTCAAAGTCAAATACTTCATCAACAGCAATCAACAGCAAGGTAAATTGAATACGCGAACTAACATTTATAGCTCTGATACATTTCCCGATACATGAAAGAGCTCCACAATAACTTGTAACATTAGCCCGTCAGACACACCGCTCGTATTTCCGATTGCGCCGATAAAACAAACTGCACTCTAAAGTTCGACTTTCTATTAATATTTTCATTTTATACCAACTGAAGCTGTGTAGTAGTATTTTATATTTTTATAGAGAAATCTCACCTGATGTAGAGTAATCATCTTCAGCTATGAGCACTGGTAAGAGACACGAATTCGCCGGCTTTAAGATCATATAAATACTAGCAGACCCGTACCAACTTCGTGGGGCATAATGTTAATTATCCTTTTCGGTTTTTTTTATATAGCCTATGACACTCAGCAATAATGTGGCTTTCTATTGGTGAAAAAATTTAAAATCGGTGCAGTAGATCCCGATATTACTCCTTACAATTTAACAAAAACACAAACTTTACTTCTTTATAGTATTCGTATAGATGAATAAACAAATCCCAGCCCCAACCAACGGTAGCTTGGGTCTAACTCAGCTGATCGCGAACACGCTATGTAGTTTTTTATGCTATAGGAGTATTTATTTTTGTATTAATATTATGAAATACAAATCAAAACCGATGAAAAAGTAGCTTGAGCCTAACTCCGCTGATGGTGACCGGGCTGTCTTGTGATTTTAAGCTATATTTATTTTTTTAATATTATCTTGATAGTTTTTATTTAATTTTATTTATACGTAATATTGGTATGTACATATCTTTGCCTTTCAGCTTAATCTAACAGAATTAGCTGAAAGGCAACCCATGTTCATAGCAATTTAAGCATGAAAAATCCATACATCCATGCATTCATAGACATACATACATCCTTACAATCTTTCGAATTTACTTTGAGTAATACTTATCTGTGTCTGTGTTTATCGCTTATTTCCATAAAAAAATCGTTATGCTAGTCAATTAGAATAAGAGATTCTCAAATCTCGATTAGGGTAAGTTAAATATTTAAAAAAATTATTTAAGAGTTACTTATAAATGCATAGACGAGACTTATTTTCCTGCTAAACTTTTGAAATGACACTTATTTGTTATCAATTGAAAACTATTTTATTAACATTATATGTATTTTTAGGAGCGAGGGCGGAAATTTTACGCCGACAGTTAGAAAAAGCATTAATACACCATTTTAGTTCAAGTTTTTTTAATATTTTATTTCTTTTTCGGATTCACAATATTCGTCATTTGTATATTTTTATAGAATGACTAGTTTTTCGTTTGCAGACAAACGAAAAAATTGTTTCAAATAATTCTGAACGGAATTTTTATGTTCGAATTTTTTTCTCTTCACTTAATAGTTTCGCATGGTATTTCTGAAAAAATATCAAAGGCACGAAACTGTTCACTTTGAAAAGGCTTACTGACGCGGATTTTGTTTGTTAAAAAGAAAATAGAGAAAAATATAGATAGATTTTTATTTTTAACTAGCCAGCCCATCGCAACTTGGTTCACGCTGTACAAATCCTACCCGAAACCTTATACCCTATACCTACCACCTTTAGCTTGAAAACCATCCTCATACATCCAAGAGTATTCTAAAAAAAGAATCATGTAAATCGGTTCAGCTGTTATCGAGTTATGCGCTTACCAACACATCTTGCGATTCATTTTTATATTATAAATAAAATTTTTAAAGCTTTGTTCCTGTACAAAAATCGTC
>DWAJ01001001.1:0-25778 GCA_018238005.1 Eurema mandarina
CTCGCGCCCACTATCCAGCCTCACTGCTATCGATCTAGATTATACACGTACACGTAATACGCATCATGTCCTTATGACCTTTATCAAAATTAACGACGCCGATCGCTAACAATATTGTTTACTTTTCCAGCTTCCAATTAAATAACACTGCGTAATGTAATGTGTCATACATATTTATTTACGTTATGGAAATCTTGTCTATTACCTTCATCATTATCTCACATTACAGAAGAGATGACGGAATAGGGTTTTAAAAAAAGTAGCAATAATAACAAAAAATGACATTGGTAATTTTTCCATGTATGATGATGACATTGAGACAATTATAAGCCTTTAAGGTTATTGGAGGTCGAAGTGGGGTTTTGTGAGCGAGAAGGGGGGGCCAGGGGGGCCGGGAGCGGGGGGAGGGAGGTGCGGAGAACACCATGGCCTTGGCTCGTTCGTTGGCCGCGCGGCGCGTGTATTGCTGCGATAATTTCGGCAGTTGCGCGCCCGAGTCTACTGACCCCGCAGTTGTTTGCGACGCAAATGATCCTTGACTTTATTTAAATCATCTATTCTAAAAACCTTCCTTCTTATATTTGAATAAGGTTTCATATATGTACCTACTCTTTCATGAAAAAAAATAAACCAGGTCTATGTCAAATACTTGATTTTGTAGCTTAAAATTCAAGTATAGAGATTGCAACAATTTGGCATTCTACAGGTAGGTATAATTATTGATTCCAGTCGTAATAAACACACAGTCATGTCTGTCGTCGCGACTATAATTAACATAATTATTTCCTACATATTATTATTTACAATCGATACAAAAAAATAAAGTTTTTCCCAATGATACGCGGTTAAAGTTCGTATTGAGTTTGCGATTAAGGAGAAAGTGGCGCGTATTACCTATAAGCAACTTTCATTTTAATACAGACCGGTTCAAATCACTTTTTTCTTCTACGACTAGTCTTCCTGGTGCAGTCAAACCTTTTATATCCCACGTCTATAGGTGTACATGTACGTAAAAGAAATAGTCTGAATTTATATATCAAACGATTGTATTTAAACCTGTTATCTTACAGAATTCATATCGTGAATATATATTTTTTTATAATGATGCATTATAACAATGTCAGTAGAAAGGAATTTAAATCAAAAGCATATAATATTAAGTATAAATGGTGAAAACGAAAACACGAAAAGACCGACAGCTTGGCAACATTTTAAAATTCGTTGACAATGCAGACAACGTTGTAAGACTATATTTATTTAAAAATTTGGCAACGAATTGTAATTATTGTTATGTTGCTATTATGCGATTACTTCCTCGATGCCCAGCTGGTGAAACTCGGCACCAGACGGCACCTTGTTATTAGTAAAAAGTGGAAAGGTAGTGATCCTCATTCAAATTATTAGTCTTTTGTGGTATATTTTTTAGTGGTTGCTTTACAATTGCTAAGGTAGTGAAACCATATGTTCGCGTGCCATTAGGAGCGTGTGCCAAACACACATGTCCCATTTGATAAAACGAGATTTAAAGGAATATTATAACCCTTTTTGCTAGAAAAAATTGCAAAATGTGTGTGGGTGATAACGACGAACGCGACGCGCTGGGTTTTGGCAAATGTCAGAGCAGTTTCTTGTAAATGCTCACAAAACATGATCTATTATTACATGTGCTTTAATATGTATGGAACTCGATTCATATTGTTGCCTTTCCCTATAGAAGGCAATTAATATATCGCTTTGAAGCAATAAATGCCTAATAAAGTAATACCGAAAATAGAATTTTGTTTCGATCAAAGTTTTCCTGCAGGCCCATTAATTTAAAGCTACAAATGACTATTTATTTCAGGTGGAAAGTTTAATGTATCACGAATTTCTGTTACCATTGTTTCAGAGGCCTTTAGAATTTTTTCAACGAGCAAATATCACGTGGCCGTTACTGGTTGACATGTATTGTTCGTACGTAGATTTTTGTCATGTGTTATTTGCAAAAATTGTTAGCTGGAGACATCTACAGTGAGTGGTGAGTGGTGAGTGCTGGTGTCGGCGACCGTAGGACCGTGCAATCAACTCCGCGAGTGCGAATAACGGTGCCGGCTATGGTCTACCACTGACTCAACTACTTAGAAAAATATTATATAACTATTTTATTATGTACTATGACGTCATCTATTTTATACATTTACATAATATACGATGTTATTCTGTAAACGTTTTGTAACTGAGATTTAAATCACAAACGTGAATTTGGCACAAAAGCGTATGTTTTTTACTTGCATTGTTTTAGGGTATTATTTAATCGATTTATATGTCAACTCTCGTCGTGACCTATATATTGTTAGACGGGCAGAGAGCAAGGATCCCATTAAACACCATCTGCTTTAACAAAAAAGAATAGAAATCAACAGCATAACCCTTAACCGGGTTTCTATTCAGTTTCGATTTTTTGGATTTCTATTTTAACCTTTTTACAAAAAAAGCAGGTAAAGCAAATTTGTGCAACGATAAAAAATCACAGCGCGAATCGACCTACCCTTTCTTTTCTTCTCAGATTTCAAGAACAGGTAACGTCCAATTTTTTTGTTAAAATATGTGTATCTTTGTGCAAAGCTTTGCGATATTCAACTCTTCACCAAAAATGTAAAAAAGCGAATTATTGTTTAATCGAAAACTTTTTGACACAAAAAAGGGATTGAAATTTTGAAAGATTAGTTTTTCAACTTCCTTTTGTCGTGCGAATTCGCAACCGACATTCCCAGATAGATGATCTATTGTATTTTAAGTTAAACGATGTCTCGAACGAGGGAATATTTTTAATATACTTTTTAATGATATGATAACAGCGGGATGTCCTTCAATATTTTCACAATATTGTACATTTAGATCTAAGATAGGAATAGTGTACTTTGACATTTTTAAAATAAACAAATGTATTTTTAGTACTACCTCACGTGATCGATGGTTCAAACATAATTTCTAAAAGTGATTATTCTTTTTAATAGTTATAAGAAAAATGCTATTGAAAGTAACTAACAAATATGGTTTAGTTCTTTATGACCCTATAACGGTCATGACGTCATTTGTAGAACAATTATGACTTTAACAATGACTAATAGCCGTGACAATTTTGCGGTCCGTTTACGCACTCTGCGGGGTCCCTCGGACCTCATTACCGCATTTCTAAAATTGAACGTTTACTAGTTTATTATGAATCGTGTGAATATTATTTCCTATGCATAGAGTGTCAGGATAGGAGCGCGAGCGCGGGTTCTCGACGTTCTCTACGTCCATGTGGCTGTATGCAATAAGAGTACAGTTGGAATGGCATTAGTAAGCAATTGTACGACAATTGCGACGCGAAGACGGCAATGGAGTTGGCGACTTGCAAGCGAGTATAGGGCGAGCCCCGTTAGGACGGGGTGACTGACTTCACCACTGCTGCCTGGTGCATTGTGCTCTAACGAGAACGCATTACTGCAATCGTAACTTCTGCTCAACAACTTACCAATATCTTCTGCTCTAGCGGATATTCTGCTAAACTCACACTCTGACTCACCTGTAACAAAGTAATACTGTATTTAGCAAATTGTACATTTTCATACATCACTGAAGTTATAGTAATTATAACGAAAGTAAGTCTATCGATTGATTGATAGTTCAGCCGATGTGTAGATACGATCGTTTACATACGTTCTAATGATAGCTACACAGTTTTATTTTCCCGCACAGGAAATGTACAGGGTCAATGCTCGTAATGGTGTCATTCACTGTCGAAGGTGACTGACTGTCGACAGAACCGAGCTGGGTGTCCTTGAAACTGCCACCAAAATCGCCAACTACCAACACAGATGTACGCTGTACGAAATACAAACACGCACACCGACTTGTAACTGAAAGTCGAAAGATAGTCGTCTGGGACAACAGAGAATGTCAATAACAGGTTTCGCACCAGATACTTCTCCTGTAGAATTGTCAAGGTATTTCTCAGTCAGGTATGAAGGTATACTAAGGTATATTTATCATAAAAAATTTTGATGCTTTATTGTAGCAATTAGATTAGATCTAATAGTTTTTATTGTTTAAAATATGTTAGTCTCTTATTTAATCCTACCCTTATTAACCTGTAAAGACGTTAGGGATTTTGTTTTTGGCATACATGCAAAAAATAGGTATAGAGGGCCGATTATAATAACATAATAAGAATGATATTCGTCGAAGCTAAGCGGGGCCAGTGACCGTTGCCGAATTTCAAGGTCTGCGCGAATCGCGGTAAACAAGTGACGACGTTGATAGCCTCTGAGTGCGCGCTACAGTGCCTACTGCTCACTTCATATTATATCTACACCTATTTTATACGTTCTATTTCATATGTAGGTAGGTACTATTTTTTAATTATGGTACTAAAATATTTAAATTACAGTCTAATTTAGATAATGCAGAAAAATGTCGAATAAAACGTTGCTTTTTGTTCCTTCCTAGTCTGAATATACTTTTTACATTTTATTTATTTTTTATCTTTATTAATAGCATATAATGAATGCTTAGTATTTTTTAATAGGTTCACCTTTATGTTATATGTGTAGACTGTCGACGATTTAATTTTTTATAACTGGATATGATATGGGTATACAATTGCGCAGTTATAGATGGGGTATCCTTGAATTGAAAATAGGTTCGTCACAACCTAAGTTCAATGCCGCATGCAAATCCTATATCTGCAGGTATAATATACAACATTGTCAAAATTCAAGATAATCTATCTACATTCAGCACTTCGAAATTTTTACATACCATTATATTAAAATAGTCAATACCTACGCCATAACTGAACACTGCCTACATAATATAACTATGTAGATAAATTCATTTGATAACAAAAAAGATTGTTATATTCTATAGTAAGCAAACAAATTACTCAGGCATATTTAAAATAATAAATACCTATAACCACGTGCTTCTCTTATATAGTTAAATAATATAATTGTTATATATAAAGTTATATGTAACCGGTTAAGTTGGCTGGCCGTAGTGGCCCGTTTGAGAGCAGGCTACGTTCGAGGTCTGTAGGAAAAGCGAGCGTGCGATTTGGGGAAATGGTCCACCGTGCGGGCCGCCCATTGCACTAGATACACCGTACCTTACTAATATACATTTACTATACTTCTGCTTTTAGTATACTACGACTGCTATATAGAGATTCGACTTTTAATATGCTAACTAGCGATCCTCCCCGGCTTAACTCGGATATCTTATGCATGTTATAAATTGAGATGTAAGCTATTATTAATTTAAAATCGGTTCAGTAGTTTAGGAGTCAATCGCGGACAGACGACGTGGCACGTAATTTATATATAAAGATTGTTATCACTTATATCTTGAAATCTATCTTAGATCATGAAATAGACATTTAAATAAAGAGTATTAGCTTATAGCTATTACATCGTATAGGATATTGCTAAAAACATGTCATCGCACAACTTTTTAAAATTTGTACGAAATACTTAATCTGATTTCACAACAATGGAATATTTTGATTATTAAGTATCAATAACGCTTACGTATATCAAAATTTCTTTTTATTAAAGTTCGTTGACTTTTTATCTCGTTACCTTGAATTTATCATCCGCTCACGTGAAAACATTTTAGGTATTTCCAATCAAGTACGTACTTTCTATAATACTATTAGAAATGTCATCATGATTTTATTTTTTTCACATTAATTATAGCTGGCTTCTCTAATATAAGTAAGGAAAATAGTGAAAATGAAATATGAGGACTCTTAAGCGGTCCGCTCTATGAAATTTTATATCGTACTTTTCTTCCTGATAGGCGAGGGTATTCTATACAAGGGTGTGCTATCAAGTGTTATGCGAATTAAGGTGATTTTCTAGCGAGTGAGCGCTAAAGAGACGCCGCCACCAGCACGCAGGCTGCTAGATGTCGATGCCCTCTTTGAACTTTCCACCAGTTAAACTTGATTATTGACACATGTTTGCTGCTTAGCTCTCCACGATATTACATAACACTCGAGATGGTTTCTAAAATACTATCGTTCATAGCGATAGTTATTTCAAGACTTTGAAAATTAATCTACTAAAATAACTTTCTTGTGTCTATGTGATAAAAAATTTAGATTATTGTTTCCGTAATTTTCCGGAATTTAATAGTAGATAAGAGTTACTAAATATAAAGGGAGTTTAAAAAATAGAAGACGACTCCTGAGGCAGTTAGTAACTAGTAGAGTTAGGTGCTAGAAACTCGTAAATGTATCATGCTTTAGGTCATACGCATGCGTAACGCGTAATCGCACAGGATTCGCACGATGAAGCGTGCGTCCGATGCATCTGGGTGCAGTGTGGGAGCGAGACGGAGGAGTTCAATGGTATTTGATATAGTGCACCGAAGTTCCTTAACCCCTTAGCCTACCTGCAATTCCCGCGAATGAGGCAGCGCGGACGTTGTCCCTGACTATACCACTATCGGCCACGTCACTTTTTAGGTCGACACCGATGCGGTAAGGATAGCATAATAATAAATTACTAAACGTGAACATTGTTACGAGTCATTATCGACTCTATTTACATACACTACCAAGTTAATGACTCGGTTTCCATGGCTGTGTTAATTTATTGTTTTCGGAATCCAAGTTAAGTCAATATTTTGTTATGTTCGCTGCATCAATTTTCCAATTTACTAGAGAAACTGTGGGATGTCTGAAAGGTGAATGTAAATTTTATATTAGGAAAGTTTGTCAAAATGCAAAATTTAATTTTAGATGTCATAAGATCCGGTATGATTATTGGAAAGTATATAATTTTCGTAACAACATATATGTGTACAGGTACGTATATAAATTTCATTAAAATTCCGTATTGTATTAGAAAATGCAACGATCGTGTATGCTGACTATAGCCGATAGTGATGTAACCCTGACATCTGCATTCGCACCACGTGCTGAATGAGCTGACCGCATGTCAACTTAATCTAGGATTTTAAAAATTCGCAGCAGGTACTGAGGGCGCGGGACTCGGTTTAGCAAACAGCGGGGGAAGGGGTAATGTAGCGCGGAGGTGGGGGGGACACTGGACTGGTTTCCGTTGTTTCGCAACAACACGGGTTCAATGACGCCTCCGCATTTATAATTATTACCCGTGTGTCACGCCGATGTATCTACGGCCCCTTCACTTCTATTATTTTGATCATTCAGAGCACGCAATCCCTAGGTATGCTACGCTCAAAACCGAATAAACAATGTGTTTGATAAATATTAAATTATTCAATGAAGCAGTAATTGTAGAAAGAAATAATATTTAATTGTTATCGGAGGTTAAAGGGGACGGATAAGCTCGGGCTGCAGTAAAACTGACTAATAATGTGTAATTGTTCTAAATTTATGTCGGATGCTATCGGGACGATAACTCGGTAAGGGCGCACGTATTTACTTTTCTACTGACCTACAAAACAGATATCAAAGAAAGTAAACTGACAGAATCAATAAATAATTCATGTACAAAATAAATACCAATTTTGTTTTGATATTGACCTCCTTACGACACCAACGTTATATTCAAATAGATTTCTTTGGTCAATTGAATTGCTAAATGTAAATCGAAATTTTTATGAGTTATTTCTGAATTTATGATTACATACATGGATGTATTTTAAAGCACAAAGGTGTGTATCTTTCAACATTGAGTGTCACGAATACTTGTTCAAATATTTTCTAAAAAATAATCTTATCTTAAAAATGTTTTTTGTTTATAAGATAATGAAAATTGAAAACACCGTACTAGCTACTGTAGTCTGTAGCTCATTCTATATTAGCTATATAGTATTACAAAGGAAAATTGAACAGTAACTTCGTTGGCAGAGCCGCGACGTTGACCTCACGTCTCGATCGACGACCCACCAGCGAGCGCGCAAGCATTCGAAACTGGTAGGCATGAGGATAATAATGGATGAAATTCAACAAACAAACCAGATTGCCAATAGCGATAAGATCATACACCGTTTACACAATGATACCTAAGAAAATTTGGAACAGTTCCGTGATGTTCGGTTATTAAATAAAAGTTTGATTTTAATTGTAATAAAGTGGGTTAGTTGTAAGAATAATCAATGTAAATCTAGATTATATATAAAAACAGAACGCCAAATTGTACGTTCACTTTAAAGATGGAATCGAACTTGATTTGAATTCGTTAAATGTTGCATTAGAATAGCGTCTCGGTTTTTTCGACGATGCTCTGTTACACGGCATTATTATGGATTTGAATATTATTGACCATTTAAATTCTCGAAAAATCTCCGTGCACAAGTGAGTTTCGTAAGCGGCTGCGTGGTCGATGACTTCGAACGTTCTAGCACATCTCTCCGCGACGAAGTTACGTAAGCACGTGAAAGTCGACATGTTCTACAGAACCGTTCCGCCGACTTTTCAGCCAACCATGAGCTTGAAATGCAAACTGTTTTATTAATTTATATGCCTTGGCTCTATATCTCTATTTATAATGCATTTTTATACATATATTTCTGTCTGTAACTAACCTGGCGGTAAATATGCTACAAACTATACTGTAAAAAAAACTTACAACTGTAACGAAAGCTTAACTAAAGAAATGTCATTGCCAGTGCGTTATCAACATAAGACCTTTTTATATAATAATTCTGGGTCAATGTACCGAAGCGATGTTTTGTTCGGCTTATCACCGGGCGGTATCGAGTGTATTATGTATGTCACTGATAACACTCACTCTGCTTGCTTATAGCTTAGAACAAAGAAATAGTGATAGGTTTTAGGTTGCCATACAATACAGTAGATAATTTGTATATAGATCCCAATTCATTGTTATGACGATCCACGTTTGTAACTCTATAGAGATTATACAACATAATATGTTTAATAATAGAACTTAAAATGGGATACTTTGGCACATGTGAAAGTAACATGTACAAAGTGTCGGGTCAATGCACCGTTTATGAGTCAGTCTTTACAATATCCGCAAATTCTTAATTAAAATTCTCAAAATGACAATACTTTTAAAGCGGAAGAAATAATGATATAAAAATAAATATTAAGTTTTATTATGTTTTAATTACCGCAAGCTCAGGAAAAAATTTGTAAGTTTTTCTTGTAGGTAACGAACGTGTCTGTTGTTGAAGTGACTCGGTAAGGCATTAATGGAATAAATTATGACAGTGAAGGAAGGGCAACGCCCTAGCTAGGTAGACTGTTTATTATTAATTGATGCCCACGATAATGCTGACCGAAGACGCAATTATGAATGGAACGTGTAAGCATTATAAATCATAATACGAGTATTACACATCACGTAGCAGAATGTTATTGTGTGTTTACAACCTACGGGCTACAACCTCCTTTACGAGAGTCACGTTACACAAGATCTGTCGAATCATCAAGCAGTATGACACTTAAAGTTTTTGTAAACAGTTTTTCAATATTAAACTCGTTAAAGGCTTACTTTAAATAATTTCTAGACTGTTGGCTTTAGCTAATTATGTTTGGTAATTATTTAGTAGGGGTTAAGTCACGTTTATTTTAGTTCGTCTGTCAATTTATATATGATTCCATGCGTAAGTGAACTTTTGCCAAATGTCTCTTTTCAAGGCAAGTACATAAATAAATACAGGTACATAGTACAAACATTCAGTATTAAATCGAGGCCAATACTTTTATTTCCGTATTATCGTATTACGCTCATTAATAAAAAATCATGCAACACATATTCATGGATACAATATATTTACTTTATTACGTTTTGAGACCATAAAATAGCTAACGACGAGCTAAGTCATAAACTGCATTATAATGCAGTGTTTCAAGAATGCTCATCTATTCAGGACATGTCGCCCGATCCTATCAACAGCCCGCACAGGATTGTTCTAGACTAGACCTATACAGTTACTTAACGGAACCTAACCGTTTCCGTGTTCACGCACGGTCACAAATTTATTATTAATTGTTATTGTTGAAATTTAAAATTTAAGCAAACAGTCATAAGTCCGCGGCCCACTAACCCGAAACCGTTGCATATAATTTTCACCGCCCGGAAGCAGCGCAAGTTTTGTGTACGAATTGTCGATATGGGGAGCTTTTATTGTGGCTAACTTGTATTGGAAGTAAAGGCAGGCGTGCGAGGTGAGTGGTGACGAGTTGCGGACGCATTAGTTTCCGCGCCACGGTTAGCTGGTAGTGTGGTACAGGGGAGTCGAGCACGCATCAGGCGGCCAACGACCGCGGGAACTTGTAACTACATCCGCGACCTCCGAACTACAACAGCATAAGTGCCGCACTTTAACCGTATTTGTAATGCCTTATGGAATAGCAGCCGTGTCACCGAGCGCTTTGAACCTAAACGGTGTATAGGCGAATTGTTTGCTATACATCTTCCGCGTAGGAGATGGCAAATTTGCAGATAATAAAACTTTACATTAAGCTCTTCAGTAATTTAAGATTTATAAAACACTATCATATTGAATAGACTTAAAGTATTAGCAAGTTCGCTTCGATCATACTTTACAATAGATACACAGCAAGAATATCTCTTATAATCAAAATAAACATTCTTGTAGTAAAATCGATCGATTCGTAAATTCCCCCCGTCATTCCGAAAAGCGCCTTTAGCGATGACTCATTGGGAAACGAGTGAAGAATTTGGTTGCATTACGACATCGGAGTGTACGCGCGCTGAAATTAGCGAGGGGACGATGGAAATGGAAAATCGCGTTGCATCGGGTCGCGGGGCGGGCGCGGGGCGGGCGGGGCGCGGGCACTGGCGTGCAGTGGCCTATATGCAGTGCGACGACACGGCGCCCGGGAGCGATGCACTCGGAGTACATAGTCGCGTACTAGACTCACACTCAGTCACACACCTATTTTTTTCTCTGCAGTTGTAGGGCGACGTCAAGTCTCGCTTTACAATTTCTTGAAAGGAGCCCTCGAGCTGAGAAAGATTGAAACCGACGTTCCTTAAAGATTGCACTTAAAAGATTGCGCTCCGCATGTACCTGTAGTCTGTAGACTCTGTACCGGTTATGGACGAAACATTACATCAAACACTCGGCCAATTGTGATAAGCTGTTACTCCTTGCTGCTAACATCTCTTACGCCTCATCTTGCAATTTCACTAAATGATCTCTTGCAATCAACTACCATCGTATAAAAAGACGTATCCTTATAAGACTTTTCTTAACAATTTTACTATTTAAGAAGTTGCAAGCAATACGATGTACGAGTAAGAACGTTATAATCTATATTTAGGTCATGGCGGAAACTCGGCTATATATCACAAAGGATATGCAAGAAAGTGGAACGGATACCGGTGGCCGGTGCATGCAATATGCATAGTGCAATGGGGTGCGCTGACCGGAGGGCTGAGGTAGCAGGTTCCGGTCTCGACTCGTACTGTTAATAGTGCAATTTTATGTCGACACCGGGTCAACTGTTAACGTAAATTGGGCTCACATTATAGTATTTTGTATGCACAATATTATATCGATAGGACTAGTGAGGTAGGTCTGGAGACATGGGACATGGTTAAAATTTCGTATGTACAATTTTAGCTGTACATTATCTTAATATACAGCATATAATAGATTTATATGAAAATCTCAAAATGTGTTAGTATTTATGTTATCGTATAAAAGACTTAGGTTGTAATAGCAATTACTAATTGCCTTAATAAAAAGACTATTTAATTGTATGATTCTTCTATAATTATGAAAAGTTGATTTTGAATACTTCTAGTTGTAAATCATATAACCGATATGAATACAAAGAGATACTTACGTAATATGAGTAGTTTAAATTACGCGTTTATAACATAACATGAAAAAAATACCAAAAATGATTTATTAACTACATAACTAATATCTAAGGCAATATTTTTTCCACCATCCATAAATTATTAGAAATAAATATATTTATTTCTTATTTAACAAAAATTGATGAAATCTACACTGCATTCATGTGCAAGGTGGCAACATTGAACCGCGAATATAAAGCATTATAAAAAACGTGATACATTTGTTATCACGTATTATAAGCTAGAAGGCCAAAGTTCAATGACCGCGATTTTCCAGAACTTTATCATGCACGTGTTTTCGGATCAGGTACAGAGAGCATGCTTCTTGCTTACCTGCTATCCTGTCCGGTGGTAACATATCCTCACTTTTTGCATCCATCGTGGCGAAATAACAGATTTAGGTTATAACCGGCGCGCGGTTCGCGACAGTTTGGCGCGAAAGCAATGACAAGCGCGGCAAAAGCGTGGGCGAGCGTAGCGCATGCGCCCTCGCGCCACAAACTAACCCCCCAACACCCATTGAACTAGCTTCATATATAATTAGCATTTCCCATAGATCTTATTTTCTTAGTCTTATTTTCATTACGAAAATTCTCAATTCTCAAAAAAGTTACTATAATTTTTTATAACTAAGCAACGATTTTATTCTAAATTTGTTAGTACAATAACCCCTCGGGCAGTTTGTTTAAAACATAATATAGACGAACGAGCAGAAGTGCGACCTTTTATCAAACGTGAGCTAACAATTATCCGATCAAGCAATTAAATGGTAAAAAGCAAAGTTCACGAGCTGAGGTGGCCGATAGCGGTGTGAGAACTGCGAAGGCATAGTAAGGGGTCAGGCGAGTTCACGGCCGCACCACCCTCCCCTATCCCACACACCACAGCTGCACGGGCCAACTCGCTATTTTTAGTGCTCAGCTCCATTCTAATTATCTATGATGAAATTGAGTATGACGAAGCATTGTTTGTTAAACATATACTGTAAACATTAAACTATCTACTAATAGAAAGTGTGCAGGAAGAAATTAGATAATTAAGAAGAGTACAGTATTTAAAAATTGTATAGTTGCAATCGCACTTTTTATAAGATGACTTGCATAAGTCTGTTTTCAATCAATGTGTTATAAATTATACTTTTGAAATTGCGAAAAAAAAATTAATATCAACGGCATTTAAAAAGTAGGAAACACACGTTATAATTTTTAGTTTAGGTTATGATGATGATGATTTAATATAAGTAATATAGTAAACATAATCAGATTGAAACAACAGAACATCTAGCAAGTTGAATTTGAGAGACGAGCGCCATCTATTGAAATCAGCGCTACAATCTACTCGACACTAGGTGGCGCTGATCTATACGGCAAGTTGGCTTAAATTATTTTCAAAGGATGGAACTATTGACAGTAATACAATTAATATATTTACTGAAATTGAAACATTGTTAATTAAAATAAAATTATAATAAAAGAAGATTAATCATATTTAGTTTTATTTTATATATTTTCTCAAAATGGTTTATATCATTTTGTAGCATAATTTAAGCACGCTTGAGAAATAAGTATAATTACCATATCCATATTTATAAAATAGTCTAATTATATGAAAAAAATAATAATAATTTTGTACTAAGTGAGGCGAACGGGAAAGGTATTATGCTGGGGTCGATGACCCCGCTCCCTAACCTACTCTCATCGTATTTAGAGCACGTAGATTCCCGCTTACAATCAACACGGCTCACCACATCTAGGTCAGCGCTGACTCAAGAGGTCTTAATCATCAACTTCTACATAACATAAGCGTAACAATTGCGCAGTGGCCATTACAAGCCGACAAACGTCCTGTTTAAAAAAATGAACTTAAAGATTATATCAATAGTGTTAAACTGTCTGAACTGTTACTATAGAAATAATATAAACATCTAGGGCGTATTTATTCTAAATACGATAGCTGAACGTTTTGTAGGTTGAAACTTCTCAGGTTACCCGGTTATGAAGCAAGCATCAGACCAAAATGCTTATAAATTTAACTAGCAACAATAAGGTTGGTGGTACACTGAGTATTTTTATTATTACGATTCATGAACATTGAATATTTTTGGCATCAGAAGATATTAAACGTTTAAATTTTATAGAAATAGTTACTAGTTTAAGTGTACCTTTCATACATACCTATATATAATATTATGTATGTCCTTAAGCTTGAAATATTTTTAATTAATATTAAAGCTGCAAAATGCTTAGTAATTTTTCTTTTGAAATTTTAAAATGTATTTAATTTTTAGTTTATTTATACTTTACTATAAAGTTGAAGAGTTTTCTTGTTTGAACGAGACTACACATATGATAACGATTTAACTACTACTATTGTTGTATCCAATAGCTATATTTGACGTTCCATTTTAAACCTAAGTTCTAAGCACGCATACAAAACCACAAGGCACGGGTAGTTTAAAGTGTAAATGGTTTAAAAGGTATGGTTATTTTCCGCTCAGTGTGCCTGGACGCGAGGTCCGCGCGGCGTGACGCGAGCGCGCCAGATTGGGGTCAGGGCGCCGCGGCCGTCGACCCGCGCTAGGGTTGCCAACACCGACCGTTTATATTTACCAATTTATATATTATCTGTTTTTTATTGCACTTTTTTTTAATTTACACTGAGATGCAAGGTTTTTAGTTTCGAAATTAACACAATCGGATATAGATTAATTGTTATTTGTGATGTTTTGTAACAGTCGAAAATCATTATTTCATAGTATTTTGTACCAACTATACATGTTTTTAAGAACCTTAAGTTTGAGGATCGCGTCTCAGTGTCGGCATATTCATTATACCCTATTATACTTTGCAGCGTACCGAGTTATACGCATGTTACGTCACCTATTACTTAGTGTATTCAACTTTTCCCTATACAACTTTCACTCGATACATTAGCGATACGTGCCTACTAAAAAGTTCTTACTATAAAAAGAATTCCGTACTACAAAATATTTGTTGATACAATCTTTATTATCTTTGAAAGAAACATTATCACAGCGTTAACGCTACAGTCAATTAAATTACCTATTCAATACTTTGTCGAAGACGTAAGAGTAAACAAAAACAGATTTAATGGTGTTAAGATAATGACAATCTGGCAAAATAGGGACGGATTTAGAATGAGTTGAACAGTTATTCGCGCGGGGTAAGAGGCGAGCGTGACCCAATTGTGAGCGGGTGAACGACCTGGAGGCCTTGATCGCAATACCGCGCCGAGCCGACCCGCCCCCCGCCGCCCCGCGCCGCACCGCCCCATCCCGCGCCGCCCCGCGCCGCACTAGCGCCAGTGACTCGCCTCTACGTCACTACGACTACCACATTGTTTCTTTAGATATCACGGCCGATATGCCGATGCTCACTGCCATCTCTTCAGATTAATGAAGATGTTACATGTTTCATTATTACTACATACTTAATATATGTACGTATTGAAATGTGTTATTATTTTGTAAATAAATCTTTTTTTTTGGTAATTACAAATTAATAACTCTCAAAATAATTACTCTCTTACTGAAAGTTGCAATGCAATTTGATTTGCATTTTAGTAATTAATTTGAGACCTGTAATAATTTGTCTAACAATAGAAACAAGAGTATTACCGCGAACAGGTTGTATACATATTTAATAATAAATAATAATTCTCATGAATTTTATCTCAAGTGGCCTAATGTTAAGTCTAGAATTTGCATTCAACAAATTCTGCCAAGTGACGTTCGCTTTTAAGAGAGAAAGAGACAGTGAAACCTAGTTAGCGGCTGCTGGTAAGAATAAAGAGTAGTCGTTGCGAAATGTGCGTTGTCGCTATTTGTATATAGGGTTTCGGCGTGCAAGAATGGGATGAATATATGTCTTAAGTCACAGAGAAGATTATTATTAGAGTATCGGCGCTAGGTTATTCTGAGGCGACCTAGATATCGCGCGGGGCCGTTGACCGCGGGCCCTCGGAGCGCGCGCGGCCTCCAAAATAAAATGGCATTCGGCGATGGGCTCCACTTGTGAAATGCGACTTGCGCTCATGGCTGATGGCTGATGGCTGACGGCTGATGCCTGATGCCGACTGCCAGCTGCGCTGATCTCTTTCGAGATAATGCAACAGATTATGACATAGGTTTATGACAAGCCTGTGTAGGTATACCTTTTGATACTACATAAGTCACTTTCTGTTGTTATTAATTTATTATATTTCAAATTAGAAATATAATAAATAACGTTTTAATCATTTATATTTTATATTTAATTTATAACTAGAATAAAAAAAGAAGTCATACTTTAAGCCATTTTAAATTTAGAGTCCACGAAAAAAATTGTTTTTTAACGTCAACTAATTGATTTGATGTAATCATATGGTTAGCGAAATTAAATGGCCGATTGTGTTAATAAAGTCCAATATAACTAGAAGGCCGAGGGCAACGAACTCTGCTTGACCCAGATTTACGGCCCTCACCCCCCGCCCCGCCGCGCCGCGCCGCGCCCCGCGCATACCCCGGCCCGTCGTACCTTACGAGCGTCTCGCGTCACACGAAAGTGAAAAGAACTCGACGCATCCCTTAATTATTCATAGTAAAATCCAATTCGTATAATATGACATTAAAGCGATATAGAAATATAAAAGAGTACAGTGTCAAAAAAAATGCAGTTTTGTTTACAACTGACGTTTGGAAGCGTGATCCGTGACAAAACAATAGTGCGAACAGCTGATCGCTGGTGTGGCTCACCTGCAAGCACTCTTCCGAGCAGCACGTCGTTGTCGTCGGGCGGGTGAGCCGGGGACAGGTGGATATCCTGGTGCTGGTGGCGGCACTCGGTCACAGTCATGTCGGGGAGGCGCATGGGCCAGCGAGCGGCACGGGCGGCACGGTCGGCACTGATGGGGCGCGTGCGGCCGGCGACGGCGTTAGCGCGAATGGCGCGAGCCTCGCTACGCTGCTCGCCGCGCGATACAAGGGCGCTCGTAGCACCTCTACGAACCGCCCGCCCCTACGTACTCCCTTAACTATTTTGTATCTTTCTTTGTTTACCCATATGTCATATTGAAACCATTTTAAATCGATATTCAATATCTACTGCTTAATGTTTACCTTCAATACAAACGTTGTCGTTGTTAAGTTATGAAACTTTTATGTAACTCCAAGCTTTTTTGTTATTTTAAGATATAGGGAAAATATTGAATTTTTTCGTAGTTTTCTTATTCTAAAAAATAAATAAATTGTTCAACGTAAATATTATGTTGAAAAAATAAACGTTTTATAAAAATAATAATAGTGTGTATTTGACATACTACATCCATACATTTTTAAACGTATAATAATTATTATTTATAAATACTCATATTTAAGAAATATCATCAGCTCATAATCGTTATTAGTTATAAGGAATAAATCTTCCCGTTCCATTAGTCTTACTCGACATCATCTGTAATTAAAACAAATCTTCAAAGAGAAGTTTTGCGCCTAAATGTAACATATCAGAATGCAGTAGAGTTCACTTTCCTTTCCAAACATCCTTCACGTACGCGAAAGGAATCTAAAACTTGTAGAGCTTTAAGTAAATCAAATAAGCTTCAAATAAAGCAGTTTTCATATTTAATAGATATATTTTATAATATCAAATATTATTATAAAAGTCGCGTTAGATATTTCATTTATTATTCAAAAACTCTAGGGAATAATTTCAGGATTATTAATTGGATTCATGTCCACTTAAACGTTTCTACTATTTATTGAAGAATTTATTAAAATAATTTTTTATTTGGATTCATGTCAAGAGTTAAAAATACTTTTTATTTAATTTCTAAAGCTAGTTTTAAAGTACTTGAATTTTATTTTGAAACGAAATTATTTTCTATACAACGTTAATATCCGTCTTATTTAAGTTAAGTTTCCTAAATTCATTTATACATACTTATAATTATAAGTTATTCTCTAAAATATTTATGTTGTCAAAAATCATATATCTACAGTATGTTGAAGCCTTTTCATTACAAACTAAATAATCAGCTGCTTATGTACATACAAACAAAAGAAAAATCTTCTTATTATATCTTCATTATAAAAGTAGTATAGATTAAATAATACACTTAAGTTTTATCGCCGCCGGAGTACAGTAACCCAATAAGTCTGTCAAAAATTCGGTTGGTCGAAATCGGAAGCGTCCAGTACAACCCACTGAACTGAAAACCTAAATCAAGAATTAGCGAATCGGTCGGCGAGCGTTAGCGTTTATAGGCCAAGGCGACTAATTTACCGCGAAGAGTGCGTTCAGCCGTAAATATGACATTTTTATTACCGGCGATAACTCTATGCAGCGTACCACCACCAGTTGTGTGCTTTAGTGACGCACACATTGCCTAACACCGGTAATTATCGAAGGGCTGTACATTATTGAAATAGGTTTAAATACAATAATTACGATACTAAATACTTCATAAAGGTGATGGTTAAATTTATTTTATGTTAAAGTGCATATTGAAACAAAGGCTTTTATGTTCGAAACTCAAACGAAAATTTATCTTGAGTCGCGTTAATTTGTATTAGCTTAATAATACGTTACATTTAATAATTTCTTAGAATTTGCTTTAAACTGAAACTATGAAAAAGTTGTTTACAACTTAATGATGAAATAATAAATGTTTTAGTTTGCATATTGTGAATAACAATGTAAGCTTTCTCTTCTAATAAATATTTATTGAATTTAATAATATAATAATAATAGATTTTACATTCGAAAATCATTTGCTAAAGATGCAAAAAGCTATTTTTATTGAACGGGTTTCAATAAAAACAGCTTTTTGGTTCAATATATTAAAAACAACATTGCAAAGATCCATAAACGATTAAATACTTGTCTACTAAAGTATACATTTATAATGACACTTTAGTTTAAAAGCTCTGTATCTGAATTTTAAAAAGGGATATTCTATAGCGAAATAGTAATGTGAGAGAGAACTAGGAATATCCAGGCAGGTCAGAGTTCGGGTTACGCTGAAGCCAGCATCAGGTCGCGTTGACGTCATTCGAGGTCGTTCACCTCTCCCTCCACCCCCAATCGTCCTATATTCAAGCAGTAATATTCCGTATTGGAATTAGTAATGACACTGTAGCAGATATAAAAGTAAATTATCATATTGGGTAACGCGCTCTAGATTTGCTCTCTTATAAGCTTCGAATAATCCAGAAAGTTTTTATACAAATGTCTTCTTAGTGTAATAGACTTAGATAAAACTAATTAGGAATTAATTTGTATACGTGCCTAAACACAGAGGAAAAAGTTACTTTTAAACACTAACAAAACTCATGGTGTATATAATTTTGTAGTGGCCTTTGTTCTTATGTATGAGATCTTGATATAATAAAATAGTGTCTACAGGATAGTGGTTTTTTATGGCTGGAAGCGGAAAAAAGACCGAGTTTTATTTATTTATCACGCTTGCTATTAAACGTCTCAAAGAAAGGCTTTTATAATACCTAAAATATATTTCACAGAAGGAAATAAATCTTTATAAGAAATGTTAAGCGCAATATATTATTTTATACGAAATGCTTTATGAAAATACAATGTATTTCATGACAGTATCAGTTTCTTTTTCTTTCAAGATTTTATATTAAAACAAAGCAGACGAGCTTAATAGGTCAACAGTGCTCCAATCTGAGAATGTTAAACAATGCCGGAGCAAGGCAATCTCGTCGCGATAAAGGATTTTCTAGCTTAAGGATTCCTCGCATCACAATGAAAGATGAAACCAGTAATTAAATAGCATAAGCCAGTGTAAAAATTTAACATATCTCTGATATTCCAATTCAAAGTTCTTGTCATTTTGAATATTACCAAGTTAAAAGAATCGGTTGTTAACTTTTTTATTAAAGCTAAATTTGGAATAAAACTAAACTGAATAAAAGTCACGCGTATAACCATAGTTGATTCTGAACAGACGCTACTTTTACTTTGAAAACGTAAACAAGGTTGTTATTGCAATACTTGTATCGGGTGACTGTCAATTAGCTCGCAAAGACTAGGCTCTACTAGTTATAGGGTTTTTGACCTCAGCGATGAAAGTGGACCATAATGGCATACCACTTTCATTTTCGCGTAACTCTCACCGCTAGCTGAGATCGAAAGTGTACTACTTTGGATACTGCGTGCGCGCAGCCCCACCAGCCCGCCCCAACTTTCTTACGTCAATGTACGCTTTCTTCTGATAGAATCGCGCCGAGTGCCACTTGTGCAATTCGCTTTCTAATTGCATTGTAATCACAGCGTGACAAACGTTATAAAATAACATTTATGCTGTCGACGCCTCACTCAAAATCTCGCTTTAAATCGCTTGAGATCATAACATTTTAAATGCAAAAAATAGGGGATAAGTTGTTATTGTAAACGCAATTGTGAACTATGAATTTCAAAAACCTTCTCAACATTACATTGGCCTACATAATTATAAAACATAATAAAAAATATTAGAATTTATATATAATTAATCAGCTCCGATTATGACATTTTTAAAAACACAATGACACACTAATTAGTAAAATCCTATAT
Source organism: Eurema mandarina (assembly GCA_018238005.1). Taxonomy (NCBI): domain Eukaryota; kingdom Metazoa; phylum Arthropoda; class Insecta; order Lepidoptera; family Pieridae; genus Eurema; species Eurema mandarina. The sequence goes on from DWAJ01001001.1 coordinate 20,393, forward strand.
TTAGTCATGACATACTTACGCTAACATAACAGTATCGTAGACGACGCTTAACCGTGTTTTCCGCCGAAAAATTAGATCACACGATTATCATACTGATAATCTAAATCCCTGGCGTTCCTTATACAATACTTGGTAGGAACTATAACAATAAAATGACGGGTCAGTCCGGTTTTGCTGGCCCTTAATACTTTATTAAAATTTACATATTAATTCGTCATGAAATATAGGACTTCATTTTCATCCGTGACAAAGATTATAAACAGAAATATATTCAAAATATGGTATAATTTCTAAATCACATAAACGATTTGGTTTTTTTTCTTTATTTAAAATTATGACTGATAAGCTTAATGAGGTCAATAACTCAGCTCATAGCGACAAAGTGATTAGTGAACATGGATCGGTTTAAATTTGTATTCATCGCGTGGAGCAGGAATTTATTCTCATCATCGAAATCTGAATTAATTAATTTGTTACTAATTTTTAATAAAAATAACCAAAGAAAGTTATTCTAATGCTCTCAGTGAAAGTGGTAAATTACATTTTTCTATTACAATTTTTATCTTAAAAAAAATATTCAAATAAATAATCTGCATGTGATATAAGACTATTTATAGCAACAAATCTTTATACATACTACCTACTTTTAGGATTACTAAATATATGAGGTAACTGGCAAGATACATTTGTACAAAATGAGGAAAACATTTTTACACAATCATATTGTACCAGAGAGTAAAGAAACAGATATTTTACGTTTATAGAACCATTTCATTTGACGTTTATTTGTAATTTCAATTCTTAAATTATATTAAATATGTTCGTTTGTTTTATGTTTGATTTTCTTAAATCATTGTATATCAGACTTTTATAATGTAATTTTTCTTTCAACTAAGGCTTACTTGAGTTATTATATTTAATTAAAATTTGGATAAATGTATTCATTTATTTAAGTATATTGTGTGATATGACGATGACACACACTACGTTCCTATGTAAGATAGCATGTAAGTATGTACTTAATTATGAAAAAATAAATAGTTAATTCAAAAATGCGTCTAACGCTACACTGCGCTACACTTTTTTTATAAGTTACGGATTAATATTCAATATCATGTTATCAAAAACAACTTAGCTTTCTATCAGTAAAAGAATTTTCAAAATTTATTCCGTACTACCCCTTTATAATATTTGTATAGTTTTTATATTATCATTATTATTATTATTATTATTTCGTCCAGCTCGTTTCCTCACTTCATCGCATAAAAAAATAAATAAAATACATTCTGTAGAAGCCCTGAAATGTATTAAACCAAGAATTTTTATTTTATATCATTTAAAGAGCAAACTCATTTAAATTCCTTACAACATTGTTATAACTATTTAATTCATATTAAGCAAATCACAATTTGTACGTTTGACCGTTGAATTTAGGAAGGCGCTGTTATTTTTAATTATTCATAGTAGGTATTATACGTAAATATAGTCTTATTACAAAATAAAACTAATTTTGTTACTCGCAAGAATATAACTTTGAATAATTCAGTAAACTCTCAAGTATGTGGGACAGCCTTATTTTTCCCTGAAACGTTTAGAACCACGAAATTGATTGTGTCAGATAAAGCTAACCGTGTTGTTGGATGGGATCTGGGTTTTGAGCACGTTAATATAGATATGTATGTTTTTATATATGTCGAATTGTTTCGGGGCCACCAATGCCATGCAAAAATGGAATTCCATATGCTATTCGGTGTTAATATTACTGCTAAAAACATCAACGCTTATGAATACAAAAAGAAAGTTTGAAACACATTTGCATGCTTTGAAGCGTTTTACTTAATTAGAGACCGGTTCAATAAAATATTTCTTAGCTTAAATATATTTTTTTATTACGTTCAAGTTTCAAGTTAATTGTCTTAGTATCTAATCTTTACATAACAGAAGGGCTTAACAGCTTAACATAATGTTATGCTAAGAATGTATTTCATGTAGCGAAAAGTAAAAGGTTTGCCCCGGATCGCGTAGCCTTGAGATCGCTGAATAAAATTGGCAATATCCTGGAGCGCCAGAAGCTCGATTGGTGAAACCTTGTGACGCGCAAAAGTCGGTCGACGAACTCTTCAAGGCCGAACCCCCGCTTTCTTTGTTCAGCCTGTCGCAACTCGCAACGTTCGGGCTCACAATTCAACCTCGGCTTGCTTTATCAAGCGTTCACCTATCAACTCACAACAGCTGCTAAATATTATAATCTCGCTTATCGACCGACTTTTTAATTACTTCACAGAAATATTGAAGGCCAAAATATCACTTTAGTTGCAAAAAGTAAAATAGACCGCTCATGTTATATTTTATTTGTCTATATAACTATTTTTTGCACTTCCTTTGATACTCTTCAGAGCCATAATTGTAATCTTAATCTCAAAAATATTTTGAGTATTATGATATATTTTGTGAAACCAAACTTTGTTTTTTGAATCAAACTGTTATGTATTACTTTCCAATAAATTAAACACGTACAATAACCCCATTAAATTATTCATTAAGTAATTAAATTAAAATAAAAGAATATTCATGAAATCACAGTTTGTCATTACATTATTAAAACAAGATAATGCTATGCAGATAATCGAATGTTCTAGAATCTAGTCGGATAGAAGCGGATCTTGAAATGATTTTTAGTTTATAATTCTGTAGCCAATATTGAGAATTTGAGTATAATATTAACAAAAAATTAAAATGTGCGATGAGGTTCAATGGCAGGCTGCACGTCGCACGTGGAAATTGCCGAAACACCAGCACGTGATCAACAAAACGTGTAGATACATTTAGCCGTAAGCGGTAAATACTGCTATCAACAAACATCTACACAAATTCCAACTTTGAATTAATTGCCTCCGTTTGTAACGTTTAATTAACGTGCTATATTTAAACTATGCCTGAGTATATATAGCATATTCGAATGGTGAAATATTTTTATATTAAATTAATAAAATAACACAATTTTAAAACTACTGGAATAGTTATAGACGAAGATATTGAAAAATTAACTAATATACCCATACATATATTCAATGCTGTTTTCAGTGAGCATATAGCCATACAATGGAAAGTTTAAATGAAGTGAAACGAAGGAAAATCTAAAACATGTTTGCTTTACGTAAGTATCGTTATTACGTTTAATACGTTAGTTTTACGTAAGATGAGTCTATTCAATCACTAGTTGCCTGCCTATCGTCTGCCGCTTACGTAAATCTTACGTATTACAATTCTTTTTGTTATTCATAAATATGTCACTGTTTCTAGTGCAAGTGATGCCATTCTCGTATGGGGTGTTATGTAACGATATCACTAATTAAGCAAATATGCATTTTATAAGTCTTATTTGTATGTATAATTTAACATGGATTAGAAGATTTCATTTTTTACCCATTAAATTCACGCCTGTACAAAGTGTATTATAATTTAAACACATATTTTTGCATTTATAGTACGTTTATATAGTAGTAGTTTTAGAGGTAGTTAAGTAAATATTTAAAAATCAGTACCAGAATAGTAAGTGTAAAGATACGTCATTTTAAGTCTCTATACGTGATTAGAGAGACAATGGAGGGCTGACATTTGCATATTCGGTGTTGGGCGTCATTTCGCAGGTCTCGTAACGAGCCCCATGGCCAAGTTGCAAAAAGCAGACGCGTGCGCAAGTTGCGGCTCTACCATTGGAGGGGGAGCGGGGGCCACTTTCACCTGACGAGGTTGCGCGGGCGTCGACCCCCGTGGCCTACTCCGCTGACCTACTGCAAACTAACCGAAACACTACACTTTCATTTTTGTACAGCTCGGTACTAGAGGATTTATCTTGCGCTGTGACTTGCAACATTTGAAGAGCTGGTGTCTTCATTCCGCGGACCCAGTTTCGCGGAGATAGGAGGCGAGGAGAGAGTGGTCGGACGGCGGCTTGCGTAAGACGTTGTTGGTGAGAGTGAAAGTGGTAACCGCTGTCTCCATACTAATGAGCGCCAACACCGCCGCGGTGGCGGAATTCATAACACTAGGTTAAAGGGTCATCAAACTACTTTCTTACGAAAGTTGTATAATCAATTTTAATTAGTAAGCACATTTTTTGTGATAAATGTTTTTAGTTTTCTTTTTTAACTTTGTACAAAGCTGTTTTCTTTTATAAGTTTTGATTACAAAATTGATTGTTTAGAAATAAGTGAAATAGTTTGAGATCCTTAATGAGTTAATGCATTTAAAAAATCAAGTAATGTACAATACATTACTTTATTAAATATTTGTTTATTCAATGAACAACAAGTATACCTACTCGACTTTTTAAAAATAACGAACTAATGATAGCGATATCTCTAGTTTGAAACAACAACAATTGAGCTGATAAAAACGAATGATTTTGATTTGCAATGGCATTCAGGCGCAATCAGGTTGTCGTTCGCGGTTCAGCATTCGCCTCTCATAGCCGCGGCCTCGAGCTCCCGGGGCAACAACCGCTGACTAGGCCGAATGTATTACAAAGTCCGAGTCGCCCTCCCTCCTAGAGATCCTAGGTTCGCCTCTTACCTCACGCCGATACCTAAAGGCTGCTCATAACTCATTACATCAAGGTAAATTAGAACTGCCTTGCTAGTTCACCGCTCTGTGCCATTGATTACGTTTCAGTATTAGCTAGTGCCTAGTAGCTACCTACAGCCCGCTTCAGGGTTAGCACATACTTTGTTTTAATAATAACATATTTTAATACACTTATTGTGTATCAATTCAAATACATACCATAACTTTAATACAGAACATATTAGAATTTAAAGATCTGAAAAAACATTTTTTTAACAAATACATATTATTTACTTAGAAGAATGGTCATTCCTTTCATTAGTTATTAGATGTTCAATACTACTAATTACGGTTTATCTGCGGACATGTCTCGGTTTGTTTAAATCATTCCTATCTAATTTTTCAATTCTAATTCCGGTGTTATGTTGTAGAATTCCAAAATGAGAACTCTAAAAAAATTTAAAATACTTTAATTAAGACGAATAATGATATAAGTAGATTCCTTAATAGAAATTCTTACTTAAATACATAATTCGTTTCGTACTAAAAAACAATTAATTTTTCCTTATCACCTAATCACCTCGCTTCCGAAAGTAATCAACATGTATAGCCGATCTTAACAATTTGATTACAGTAAGTAGTAGCTAACAACTGACAAGTGAAACTATTGAAGTCAGCAAGAACAAATAATCCACGCTGGTAAATTTGCCAGCATTAGAATGCGAATTTGCGCGCGGCTCACGTTTGCAAGATAAGTCAGTCAGGGTCGGGCCGGTGCCGACGGCCGGCCATGCACCCGCTTGCGACACCCGCCCCCCCG
>DWAJ01001002.1:0-25768 GCA_018238005.1 Eurema mandarina
ATGCCAGGCGGTTTGGAGCAGCACATGACCTTGCCAGGCGATGGTAAAGCTGCTAAGGACGAGTAAGAAATGTTACGTGATAACGCTATATCACGGAAATGGCAATACTTATGGAAAAATGTGTAGACACCTTTTTTGTAGAGAATCGGATGATCTAAAATTTTTGTCTGAACTATTTTTGCTGTTAAACTCACCGTTTAACTGGAAAACGCGAAAAACCCTTTTTGCGAACTTTCTCCATCAATATAATTTTTTGCACAAGGGGGATTGATGGGGACTTTTCACAATTTGTTTATAATAGTATTCTGAACATTCATACCAATTTTAAGCTCCAACTTAACTGTGTACCAAACTTCATTACAATCGGTTCAGTAGTATTGGCGTGAAAGACAGACAGAGACATTTTCACATTTATATTATTATTAGTATGAATAAGTATGTTCCTTCAATGTTAAGTTTCTCATTAATAACAACAACACGACAATAATAAATGCTTTAATAAATTCTTTAATATTTTTTAGTAATCTATGTTTGTAGGTAGATAAATATGTATGTTTTTGTATATTCCATTGTTTCTTTGAATCCTTAAAGAAATAATATGGCATCTTCCGATATGATAACATTATACATTTTTTGTTGAAATTGTTATACAGTTACCATACGTTAATATTAATTTTTGTTGAAATTTTTAATTTTTCAATTAGCCTTGGAAATTCAAAATTGAATGATGTTTTTAAAATTATGGACATAAAACTTGATAGGTAACTAATAACTATGTAAAATGTCTGTTATTTCGATATCATTCATTCAAAACAAGATCGATAATTATTAATTACTAAATAAAAAAAATAAAGACTTAAAAATATTACAAATATCGATAAATAGGAAAAACTGATTGACAAGCTATATATGTCGCAGGTGGATTGTATAATCCGCTGGATTACATTACGGCTAGCCGTTTTACAAAACAGGGCCGTTTTGCAAAGCGGCGGTTCAACGTTTACATATACATACACATATACATACACAAATGAACACAAAATAAGGTCTTACGGGTATATAAAAATTTCATATTAATTAATCAAGAGTAATTTCATACGACAGCGTGTTCTTTGTTCCACGTAAATTGATATATTAAGCAGATTCAGAATACGTTATTACTTATTAAAACATGCAAATGAGCTCGCGTGCCTCATAATGCCTGTAACATGAGCACATATTTTACACTTGCAGACTGCTCCTAACTATGCACTATCTGGTGTAACACAGACTTAAAATATTAATAAAACTAACGTAAAAACGTTGGCTTGCATACATTATGTTTATACTAGCTTGGACTTGCGGATACGTTCGCGAACAATGTTGTTTATAGCTTTCTTTAATAGTGGGAAAAAATTATGAAATACTGTTATGTCGGACTCCCACGAAATACTTTCACTGCCAACTAAAACGCACCAGTTCCTCCGCGTATGGCATTTTATGATAAAGACGAAAGTCTTTTACTGACCAAAAATACACTTACAGTGACTTACACACAGCGCCATTTAGTCCGACACTAAACAGAGCTTGTGTTACGGCAACTAGACAACGGATAAATTTCATCACAACTTTTGGTCATAATTTTATCCGTCCAAAAGGAAGGTATAGTTTTGTTAATCGTTTATGTTCCTATTCGCTGGGTGCGAAGTACTAGGTGGGGGTAACATAATCTACCGCAGCGCTCATGGTGGTCAAAGTGGAAATAATGTGGGATCTGTCATCAGATGTATCTGTCAATGGCAAAGCGATTCTACATAATACATTTTAAAATCATTAATTAATTGCATAAGTCTGCCAACAAAAATGACTCACAGTAGTTGTTGTGTTGTAAACGGCAAGAATACTGGCAGAAGTAGATTTCGATATTGCGAGAAACACTCACAAATCCGGTCTTCAAAACAATACTCATTTCGATCTGAAAACGATATTTAACTTAATAGCGATACAGGAACATTTAAATACATTAACTGTTATACAAATGAGACCATTGAAGTAGCCTTTTCTTTTTGTTTAATTGTAAAATACAATTATAAATGAAGTAAACAAACCCTGACACAATCAAAATAACACACTTTTTGGACTTACCTCATTTGATTTGAATGACCAAAATGATTACAAAAACTTTTTCCACCCAAATCGTAGTATCACAACAATTTATTTGTCGAAAATATTTGTTATTTTTCAAAAACGACTTAAATGTCAATGTGACAGTACCCACAAAGTTGTGGAGTGTGGACGCTAGTTGGAGCTGTGATCGTGCACGGTTAAAGTTAGTCAACTTAAAAAAAACATACATATGTCATAAGGATATCAATAAATTTTATAAATCTCAGAATCTAAAAAAAAAATCATTTGCACACTTAAAATTGACAATAAGTATGATAAAAAAGCAAATATAACTAATTTTAAGAGTTCCAATAAAAACAAAAACGTAACGTATGTATTACAAGCATGGTTGAATGAAGATTATGTAAAAGTAAATAAAACAGTTATAAATATATTTCATTTATTATTATATCTATTTACACTCTCAATCATCTAAGTCTAGGTTTTCCAATTCCTCATCCAGGTCTTCAGCGAGGAACAGGTTCTCATTGATTGGCACTGCACCATCTGGGGCTTCTTCATCAGGCTTCTAAAAAAATAATTTGATATATTATATTTACTTATAAATACTACTAAATTCTCGATATTAAAAGCGTAATAAAAATATGCATCAGATTTATTACATCTGAATATTTTCAGATGATGTATGTATGTGATGTATATAATTTTGGGTAACTTGTTTTGTTGTTTTTCTTATAAATCTTCGAAACTACTACAACAAATTCCAGATGCTTATTAAAACTAGGACAGAAAGTCTGATGAAATGTATGATGAAAATATATTGATGAAAAAATGAACAATAAATTAATGTTTTAACTAAAAATTTTCAGCGTACCTCGTCTCCATTTTCAAGGTCTTTTCCCAATTGTTCTAACCGGTCCGACGTCGCTTTAGTACCAGTATCGTCCGCCTGAAAATTACATTATATATTAAAAGTCTTTGAACCTTAGGCTGTTTTAATAAAATAAGATTTCTATTATTGTATGTATAGAAAACAATGGAAATTATTTCTCAGAAAAAATATTATTAAAAATAATTTAAATTAGTTAAATACTGTTGAAAAATATGATGATTGTTCTTAAACAGAGTAAAGGTAAGTGTAGGGTATAAGGTAACACAATAGGTACAGTATGAACGAAGTCTTATCAAGCTATAAACAATACCAATAAACTAACCTCACAAGCTTCCATGCCGATGAGTTCAAGCTCAATATTCCTATACTCTTTCTCTTCTTCCTCTTCCTCATGATACTTCCCAAGGTCGAAGGCCTCGTCTCCATCATCATCAGCATCAGCAGCCAGCGCAGGGTCGAAGGAGAACATCTCTCTGCCGGAGAGACCCACAGCTCTGCCAGCTTTGTAGTCACTCTTGCGTTGTTCTTCCGTTTTGTTGAGTAATTCCTGGAATTTAGTATTTAGAATAAGACCAATAAATATTACCTCATTATAGGATACAATTTTGTCTGTAATATAATAAAATTTAAGATATGCCTTTAACTATTGCTTATTATTACTCCGGCAGAGACTGTCATATGAAAACCATAAATATCATGATAATGATTATACACAAATATACCTGTTTCTCTTTTATCTTCTTCTTCTTCCAAGCCAAGAATGTTTCTAATGTGATTTTAGTCTGATTCGGACCGAGAGCTGCTCTCTCCCTTTCTATTAAATCAACAAGAGATATCTCATTCTTCTTCTCTTCCATTTTCTTCTTGTCACGTTTGAGGACAAAGCCTGGAGGCAGAGCATGTCTGTATATGCATTTGGTGCCGGATGGACATTCCCAGAACCAACCATATTTCGATTTCTCTACAGCTTCTAGGAAATGTTTGCAGATCTGTGAAATTATATAATGAATTTAATTATTTGTTGAATTTAATATTTTACTAGCTGTTACACAGTATAAGAACAATTATCATTAATTTTTTATATAATGTGTTAAATTATAAGTCAATGAACTTACAACAAATAACTTTTACATTTTTTATATAGCCCATCAATAGAAGATTAACCCAAACAATCTGACATGTCCGAAAACAATAATTATTTCCTCCTTCTAAGGATTGTTTTTAAAACAAAGACCTAACTTTATACAAAATGAATAATTAAGATGGTAAAAAACATTAGTAATGAATAAATAAATATTTTCAGGACATTTATTCACAGCGCCATCTAGTTCAAAGGTAAGCAGAAGCTTGTGTTATGGCAACTAGATAATGGAATAAATTACTTTTCTTTTGTAAATAGATACATACAATACATAGCAACACCCAGACTCCAGATAGATACATATGTAAATTACAAATATATTTTTACGGTGTGGGGATCGAACCCATATGAATAATATATCAATCATACTATAATAATCCTATATCCTCTAAAGTAAAAATATCTCCATAAAATATGAGGTTAACTTAAGATTGAATTAAAACGTACAATATCAGTGGTAGGCCGTTGCTTGTTGCCCTCTCCGTGTTTCTTCTCAACAACCTCTTTAAGTTTGTCCTCATCCCAATTGTCCATTGTATCTTCATCATCACGCATGTCCACATATAGAGAGCGTTTCTCAGCCTGGTAAGAACAAAATAAGTACATTATTTGGATTAATAATAAGATTGTTAGTAAATCTCCAAATAGCATATCCAAATAATATCAAGTATTAAATATACATATATTTTTAGAATAGTTAAAACTCATTTAACTTAAGAGTGTCATATTAAAAGAAAGAATGAAATATATATTGGAAAATGGATAGATCCATCTATTTCTATAACTTATCTATGGAACTTTGTTGTATTTGACAAATTTTTCACTTAAATTACAGCCTAAGTTATCAGAAGCCCTACAAATGCCAAGCCTCTCAGTAGAATAACACGTACCTTGCGTTCAATAGTCAAGTCATGTGAAAACTTGCATCTATCCCCTTTCGCACACTGCCCTTGCTTGAAAAAAGCACAAACCACCGACTTTGGGTCAGTTCCTGGAACATAGGAGCAGTTACAATAAATTGCCAAGTCCACGTTCCTTTTTAAAAATACTAAATAGTAAAAACAATGTCATTTTCTGGTGTAAGACTATCTCTGTGTATCTTTAAAACTATGCAACAGATATTGATGCAAGTGGGAAGCTTAAATACTTATAATATATGAGAGCAGGTTAGCTTTAATTATACAAAATCACAAATACAAAAGAAACTTAACAACTGGTAGTAATATTCATTCATTGAGGTTTAAATAAGTTGTACAAACCTTTCTCAACCTTCTGTGTTTGAACTGGTTTGAATAAAGCCGCTAATTCCTTCTGTTGCTTTAGTTTTTCTTCCTTTTCTTTCTTTTTATCCTCAACAGGTTTTGCTGGATGTATACCACCACTTTTAACTTGTTTCTCTACTTGTTGAATAAATTTCTGCTGCTTAGCACCTTTTTTGTTTTTAAGACCAAATGTCTTATCCTAAAATTGTTAAGATAATATTATGAAAATTGTTTATGTCTACCTTGCTCATATTTACGTAAATCACTTATAGAACATGTCTTAAATATTTTTTTAAAACAATTGATTATTCAAAACCTAAAAACGTTACCTCAATAACTTTTTCTTTCTTCTTTTGCTCAGTTTTTTTACTGGCTGCCCCGCCAGCTTTCTTCGGCGGCATGGTGAGGTTGTTTCAAATATCACCACGAATTATTTTAAACTACAAATTACTTAAATATAGGTAGGAAACGCCGTCAACACCTTGTCTTTTAAAAATAATAATTACATGAGTTTAATAACGTTTCCTCTTCAAATTGATTTTTTCCAACATAGGTTTCCAATTTCCACCGTGGTCGAACGGTCAAGTGTCAACGGAGACACGGAAAATTTTGATTACTGACAAATGACAGCTGAGCTGACAACTGTGAACTGTATAATATCAAAGACATTACAACATTCGTTCTGAATACGAGGTACAATTTATATAAACATCTAATAATATACATAGGTACATTATTTTATTAAACAAAGGAAGGTTATTCATATTATACATTTCTAAATATTAAATAGTTTTTAATTTTTAATTTTTCAGCACGGAGGACTAGCATTAACATATTTCATTCGGTTTAGTATTTAAACGAACTCCTTATCTGTAATCTAAAGATCTTGATAGCTGTCAAATGCCAGTCATATTTGAAATGTCAACATTTTCGAATTGTATTTTTCGGAGTTGGCACTTGGCAGAGGAGTGAGGACGTTGGAGTCGGTCTTAAATGTCTATCCCGTGCTGAAATAAATAGTCGCGAAACTAGGCCATGGCGAGTGATATTCTATTTTATTCGCTGTCCTTACGTGTTTCATGAAATAATAGTTAACTATTATCATAGAAAAGTTTGCTCAAAATGGAAATTGTGAATATCGAAGACGGTCAAGCCGACCCGAATGCGGCAACGCGAAAGAAAACTTTCTGGGCGAAAATAAATAATAGAACCACGTACAGCTATTTAGTTAACATTGTCATTTCTATAATATTATTGACGTGTTTAGTTTTGATATTATATTTCTTTAAGGAGTATTTAAAAACTATATTATATTGGGTGGACGCGCAGGACCCGTGGATAATATTCTTATTGTTCATGGGGTTGTTTTTGATAGTAAGTTTCCCAGTGACTATTGGATACTTGGTGTTGATAATAACGAGTGGATATTTGTTTGGTATCGTGAAGGGTTTGGGAACAGTGGTTGTGAGTGCGAATTTCGGGGTGGCCGTTGCGCATTTCACGTTGAAGATGCTGAGAGCGTATCTTCCTCTCGATCGGCTGTTAAAGTCCGATACAGCAAGAGCCCTCCTCAAAGTGATCTCGGGCCCTCAAGCCTTCAAGATCGTATTTTTCGCGAGATTAACGCCCATACCTTTCGGTTTGCAGAACACAATATTTGCTGTGAGTATTTATTTGTTTTCGATACGATCTTTTTTATGAAATAAATTAGGGATAATTTTATTTTTATGATACATATTTTCCTCATATTAAGTTCATAATACATGCCACTCTCATAAATTATAATACATTTAACCATTTAGAGTGTTAATCAGGTATTTTTAACTATTTTAATGAAGACAAAATTAAATATTTTATTTCAAGTGTTCCCTTAATATGTATCTAATTTATAATTCATAACAATAAAAGTGTTTAGAGCCTACAATGTACATACAATTTGCGTTTAAAAATTTTAATCTTCAATAACTGTTAAAATTTTGAAATTTAAAAATTAGAATTCTTATTAGAAATCTTATCAAATTTATATAGCTTTAAAATTCAAGGCTTCATATAGCCTTTATAACAATATGATGACTAAGCAAAATTAACAAGTAATATATTATCACCTTTTATAGATACATATCTTTGTGCATTCAAATGTTGTACAGTAATTTTTACAAACAATATAATTTTAATTAAAAAACCGCATTCCCATTAAATTCCTCTGGGATACCATAATCAAATCAATATTCCTTATTATGGGTTTAGGATGATAAAACATTACAATATTTTTGCAAAAAAAATTTTTAACATATTTATCCAAGAACACACATCATAAAAGATATTTTGTTGAAGATGTTAAGATAAATTTATTATTCTGTCCGCATGGACTTTCATATAATCATTGAGCCCCCTTCCCCCCTTATTAAGCTTTTTTAAAGTTAAAAGTAGCCTATGTTTCATCTCAGGCTCTAGACTAGCTGTGTACTTTTTTTATTTCGTTACAATCGGTTCAGTGGTGTGGCCGTGAAAGCTTAAAACTATAAAGAGTTTCAAGACCTCGCGCAACCTTTTGGGGGTTGATTTAAAAAAAAAATTTGCGTATGTTGTTCCCCAGGCTTATTATTGTACCAAAATATCTTTCTTACTATCTTTGTACCAAAATTTAATTCTAAATCGGTTCAGTAGTTTTAGCGTGATGGAAAGGCACAGACAGAGTTACTTTTGCATTTATAATATTATTAAGGTATAGTAAGGAGGTTCATACAAATGGTAATGATAATTGTTCTCATTAATTGAAAGTATTAATATAAATTTGAAATGTCAATCTGATTATAATTAATTCATATAAGGTAACATATTTATTTAGATTTTGAAAGATGTTTAAGATTTTTTATGAAATATTTAACAGTGTTCTGCATGTTATGTGATAGTAGATTTCAAAGTGTTGATTAATGTTTTTAAGATATGTGTATTATAATGTTCTTGTTACGACAGACTCTCCTAATGCACTGAAATAAATACGTCTCTACTGACTCAGACAACTACAGACGGACAAACACCCAAGCACCCTATTACACATTTATCTATTTATCTGCCCTACATATTAATCTAGTGATTCTTAAAATGCATATTATCAAGACATTATTTTTATCAGTTTGGATTGCCTCACAGAAAACAATTGTAGGTACTTGACCTATTTACCGGTTATAATGAGCACTGATTAACATAGATTGCCAGCTATAAGCTGCATGAACCATTTAAAGCGATCAAGCAATTAACCTTTGATACAATTAGACATTTGCACGGGACATTGATTAAGTTTGAGCTGAGAATTTTAAGTGAATGGCATTTTGCTTGGAAAGATATTCACATGATATTCTTACACATTATTAATTTTTTTTATACTTCTTTTAGTACATTTTAGTACTAAAAATATGGAATGATCTGACCCGAGTGAGTCTTACCCAATGGCTTTTATAACGAGTCGGGTGAATAGAATTTTGGGCAAGTACACTCCAACGTAGATCGTGGCGTTCCTTAAGGCGGCCAGTAGGAAGGAGTTACGTCGTATTGGGAAATTTGCCACCAACGTACCTAGCCTAGGTGATGAACACAACCTATCTGCCATAAAATATGACATTTGTTATCTTCGACCCATTGTCTTTATCCTTTGGAAGCTATGTGCTGTCGGTGTACAAAATGTTATCGGAATCGGTGTTATTAACACGTTCGCGAGTTGACGACTGGTATTTTAAATTAATTTTTTATTATTATATTTCGTAAGTTTATTATAAATTATTCGTTCCAATAATCGTTTTAATATAACAAGTCTCTCTATTTAGGTACGCTCTAAATAATGTATTATTGATATAAAAACAAAATACCTGCTTCGTTCATATCAACATAAAAGGATTACATATTATACAAGTTTACGATACATTTAATCCAATTTAAATACGAATGCACCTCGGTTCAACCTTGTAGAAATGCATAACTCTTCAGGGAAAGGAATTAGCATTAAAATTATTTGCTTGCACTGTTTACGTGCACGCAAACCTAATTTCTTATAAAACCTTTAATTACTTACACACACATAGACGATATGTGTTCAATGTTCTTCTATATAGCACACATGCAAGCATTGCAGTACCTATCCTTATTAGAGCAAGCGCACTGGTGATTTTTGAATTTTAATGAGGAAGATGCTAGGTATGTATATCCTTTTAAAAAAGGCCGACATCTCGCTCCAGTGCTGTCAAGATCCACGAGTGTTGATGGGCGGCGATGACCACTCTCCATCAGGACGCGGTAACCGTAAGAGGATTTCCCCCCGTCAAAAAAAAAAAAGGTGGCTCGCCTGCTTAAATAAAAAATCGTTTCTATATGATTGAGGCGTAGGTGAAACCATGGAGCACGACTAGTCTCTATAATATAAAAAAACTAATATAATAAAGCTGAAGAGTTTGTTTGTTTGTTTGAACGCGCTAATCTCAAAAACTACTGGTTGAAAAACTATTTTTTATTGAATAGACCATTTATCGAGGAAGGCGTTTTGGCTACATAACATCAGGCTGCGACTAATAGGAGCGAAGAAATTATGAAAACAGAAATCGACGGGGGTGCAGTCGCGGAAACAGCTAGTAAAAAATAATTACAAATATGTTGCAAAGTGAATCATTCGATACTAGCTGATTACGATAATTCGTTTTTAGAATATTCCTTAAACACGAGGATGTTTTTTTAAGCAGGGAAAAGGTGTAGAGTAATATGGTTTCAAATAAGATAGCGTGAACGAAGCCGCGTCGAGCAAGCTAGTTTGTTATAAAGGTTGTTTTAAGTTAAACGCACACATACACAACCCGTAACTACACGTATTTATAAACACATAGAAGCAATGCAGTATGTACCTATGTAGTTATCGCGAATAAAATAATAATTAGTGCCAACATGAAGGCTTAACTAGTTGGCGTTTTTGCACGAATGGAAAAAGCCTAAGAATAATGTATTTATGCATGTTTATAATGTAGTGGAAATTTTAGTTTGTAATTAATTTATAACGTTAAAGATATAGAGAAATTATTTACATATAAAATGTTAGTTCGATTTATTACAATTTACCGTAAAGTAAGGCGTAATATTGTAAAAAAGGTTGTTTTTAACTTTCCGTGAGTTTATAACTTCACGCGATACATAACCCTTAAGTATTTAGACAGATGACAAATATAATGACGATAGAACAACATCTATGACAATATTATTTGTAAAAATAAAATGTAACAGCGTATAGTCTAGACAACAAAGCGTTATCAGACACTCCTCCCAGACTGAGTAAATAACCCTTAATCAGAATGGTAAATATCTTACAACAAATTAGGATCGATTTTCTATGATAAGCACAGGCGTATCTAGAATCTGGTTTAGGTTAGGACAAGTCAGATTTTGTTAGTTAGTTCGTCCTTTAGACATTTACATGAACATTGCACTTGCATATACCTATATGTAGTTTAGGGTAAGGTATAGTTCGCGGAAGAGTCTGCAAACGTACCTGGGATCCCCACTCAATGCGGCAGAAGTCCGACATAACCCGTGGTCCTTCCCCAAGGTCCATGGGTATCCTATGGGTAAGGTATAGTGTGTAGGGCAGATAGCCGCAAATCTATTCAAAAGTTTGCCCATAAGACTCTTTTTCTCCGTAGGAACTGCCTTGCAAAACGGTGGTTTACAATTGTTTTATAATACCATGACGATTCAAAAGTGTTTCTATATGTAGCCTTTTATTTTCGGGGGGAATCCTGTTGCAGATACCGCGTCCTCGGGGGAGAAGAAGGCGGTTATGTCGGACTCGCCAGGAGGGCTCTACCGACTAAAACCAACCGATGTTCCGTCGCGCACCCTTTCGGGGAGCGGACTTGCGAAGCAATCGTCCGCAATTCTATATGTAGCCTTGTTGAACCTTGACTTTTACACGTTGGCTAGTCGAGTTTATAAATTTTCTGCGAGACATCCAGGGGGATAGAGGGGGAACAGACCTCCTTCCTCCCAAGGGTACGCCCATGACCTTTAGCTGTTATAAATTGTTTTTATCTACCCCGCGGTAATTTTTATCCGAATACGTGTATAATAAAATTTTATGATATTGTAAGGGATAATCTATGGATCTATACAACACGTTAAGGTTCGTTTTAGGCTTTAGCTATTGTGAACCACATTATGAACCACAGTATACGAGTTTTGTAGATTATACCTTTCTCAAATAGCGAGTTTCGTAGGTAAGGAGAACTTTGGCCTTGAGCTTTGCATCTAAAATGATCCGAATTTGAATGAATTTTCGAACTTTTAGGTTTTATTCAGTATCTACATGACTGTGAACTAACTTTGTAAAAATGACGTATGCTTGATTGCTTGATTGGAAAACTTGTATATATTGTCAACCTTCACTTAAATACTAGTAAACAGCAAATCTGTAAGAATTTAGAAATATAGTACTAGGGGTAGAAATCTTAAAACAACCCAAATTTATATTAAGCCAAGTTCCACTTATGTCTTTTCTATCGAAAGTTTATGAAATTGGTTGTAAGCGTTGGTGTTTGATTGGCACTTTTTGAATAGAAATCTTTGAAGACTATTGCTCGTTTGATGTCATTATGCGGGTACTTTAATACACTCTAAAAGATAATAAACAGAACATGCTTAAATATACAACTACGCAGCTTAATATTAAAACCAGATAAATTTTTAATAAGTTATATTTCAATTAAAGCAAACATTTGTCATAGGAACAATAAAAAATCCTGAACCACGGAGTTAGAGAACTATTGTTGGAGTCGAATACATTTTTCGCTAATAGGCCATTAGCATAGATTTTTATTCAAATCTAAGGTAAATAAACAATGTATCTATCTTGTAACGTAACCATCCATCATACTCAAGGCTTTAGGTGTATTCATATTTGACACAATATGAGTACACGTGCTTTTGATATGACTATCGGCTTATATCTAGATTCTAGGTGGAAAGATAAACTTATATTTAGAACCTAGAACCGTATCTCTCAAGGCCTGGCAAGGTACTAGTTTTGTATTATAACTGTCCAATAGCGAGATTAGGGGTGGAAACGTATTAAGCTTAGAGCTTAAGGGATTAGGGACTCTTTGTTCAGATCTTAAAGTTCTTTAGTGCATTGATTGAGTAGATTCAGAATTCTAGTGAATTGGCAAATTTGCATTACCACCTGTTTTTGAACAGATAAAGACATCTACAGGAATCGATTTTTGATTAAAATAACTAGATGTAGTTATGTACCAATAATATCCGACTTCGAAAGCGAACTAAGTAAACGGTTAATTTGTCGTTATATATTGTAAGCATCCATGAATACCATTATTAGATCTGATGCAAATTGAAATAGGTTCACAGAGAGAGTACCAGTTCTTAATAAGGAAAGAATTTGAAAGTTCTACGAGATCTCTTTGTTAAACATACAATTAAATTAAGAAGTATTTTATTAAATACATATACATAAAAATATATCGACAACAATTAATGATAGGTCGATAATTATTTTTTAAGACTATTTCTTGTAGAACGAGGATAGGCCCTAAGCAGAGAAGAAAAGAGTACGTAGGGTATAGGGATACAGATAGATACAGCGTGTTTAAAGTCTCGGGCCAGCTAGTTCGCAAATAAATATATTTAGTTAGTATTCAAACCTGTTGTTGTACAAGTTTAGTATCAGTCTCAAATCTCGCGAAGGGCACTGCTAGTGCTTAAACCGGCACTGCCTTTGTCTTTATCACCCCTCTTTTGGTACCTAATATTTTCTTTCTTAATTTAGTCCATTTACATTAAGACGTTACTTGTTACATTCTAAGAAGTTAATAGGTAATTGAGTAACAATAGTTTGTTAAAAGAGGCACAGCGCCTCTCAATTGTCACAGGATGATCTGAAACAAACTGTATTCTTTGATCTGAAAATAACTTTAATGGATCATTTGTTCGATCGGGCATGTAAACCATATCGTTTATATCGATAATAACTTTTTATATAGATATAAAATGACAATTAACTAATTTCCAAATATATTGCAACACTTTATAATGTCAAACTTTTTATAATGTTACAACTTTCAGAACCTGTGAGCTATTATTATAGCTAACACTTGCATTTTATATTATAAAATTCTTGCTTGATATACAAGGTAGGGTCGATTCGACCATACATCATACATCATACATCATTATCAAGGGTAAGGTCAGGCGTTATTTGAACACTGATAGCCACGAGCGATTCTTGTCATACTCCACTTTATTACTAGGCTATCATAAGTGATAAGGGTATCTGCGAACCGATTTCGTAGAAGCTTTAAAATCGTTTTTTCTAAAAGTCTTTCTTCGCACAGATAATGTCGATCTATACAGGGAAAATCGTATCTCTAGATATACTACTTGTAATCGCAATAAGATTAAGCTTATCTAATGTATAAAAAGTTTAAATCGTTAAATGAACCTACTTGACTCTTGAACCATAGATCGCACTATTTTTTTTTATTAAACGAATCACGTTCACGAGGGCTATATGCTAACATTACTTTTTAATTGTAAAATATATTTACCGCTGTATATTATTTCTCTCTATACGTAACAAGAAGGTATTGTCTAGTATTTTTGTATAAGCGGTCAGACTGGCACGAGGGGTGCCTGATTTTAAGCTTGACCTCCGCCCGTGACCACACACAATAGGTCTCACGAGTGTGTTGCCGGCCTTTTTATCAGATCGGAATAGGCTCTCTCATTAAACTTTTACCAAATTGTCTAAAGGGCTTATATAATATTAGCTGTTGCCCGCGACTCCGTCCGCGTGGACTTATAACCTTTGACTCTGCCGCCTTATAACCCTTTTGTCCAGCTATAGAGTAGCTTTTATCTCAGGCTATAGACCATCTGTGTACCCAATTTCATTACAATCGGTTCAGCGGTTTGGCCGTGAAACCGTAAAATTATAAAAAGTTTCAACCCCTCGCGCAACCTTTTGGGGGTTGATTTAAAAAAAAAGTAGCCTATGTCTTTCCTCAGGCTTTAGACTATCTTTGCACCAAATTTCGTTCTAATCGGTTCAGTAGTTTTAGCGCGATGGAAAGACAGACAGACAGGCAGAGTTACTTTCGCATTTATAATATTAAGTATGGATTTCTGGCGTACTACGGTACTAAGTATGTAACCACCTGCAAAAATAGTAAAGCCGTAAAGAATACCACTTAAGTGTGAATTGGCATCTGTGTATCATCTCTCCGTAATCTGTGATATACTCGTATTAAAACCACCTTTAGCATTTTTATCAATAACTTTTCAAGATGGCTTGCAGTTTTGTTTTGATTGATGGCTGGATTAATTCTTCTTTTCCTTAAACCTTTCGATGTGTTGAAGATTAATAAAAATGGATAGTCGCATTGCTTTTGACAATAAGGCTGTTTTTGGAACTCTATTTTTATGTATCTACTCGAGATTTTTTTTGCTTCTATTTAATGACTGTGATAACGGTATAACTAACTAATAGTCAATCAATATTTCGTTCTTTAATTGTTTTCTACAAATTTCACGATGGGTTGAATATTAAAAGAAATAGATTACATTTTTTTTTCACTTTAGATTACGAAGTTAAATTGATATTTGTATTGCTAAGTACCCACAGCTTTTTAATTTTATTTTTTAAGAGGTACACCACGGGGTATCGTATCTGTCGTAGTCTTTATTATATATTTACCTGAAAAACTTTGAAAATAATTGTCATGAAGCTTATCCTACATCCTAATACAATTAATGCCAGATCTGAAGGACTCTTTTACGTATTCAGAACGCAACCTTTAATAAAAGTGAGGTACTTATGTCTCGGTATGAACAGGTTTGCGTCACAACTTTATGAGCGCATGTCTTAGATTATCGTCTGGCATTTTCCTGTCATTAATGTACCGTGTAATTGTCGTTTTGTTCATACAAACGTTTAGTATGTTGTATGTACGTAGGACTGATGGTAGTTAGCGAGGGAAGTGAATAGAATGATTGACTGACAGTACATAGTTGGGTTTAACCAATGTTAGGCTTAGTAATACTTTTGAGAAACCTTGTTTTGTGGGACTTACTTGACTTAATATCCTACGTCCTCTAGGTGAGGTAAAGAGCGTCCACAATACGACGCCAACCTGTTCTGTCTTCAACCTTCCATTTGATTTCGCTCCAGGTGCTACCGATAGCCTTCGCTTTGTCAATGATAGCCCGCTGCCAGGTCTGATTAGGATGTCCATTCCAGTCTATGGTTTGTCTCGGAATATGGAAAAGATCCCTTCGAAGATTATGTCCTGTCCAGCTCATTTTTTTTTGTATGTCATTTTTAATATTATTTAGATATGTGCAGATCCCGTACATGTAGTAGATACGTTGATTAAATATTTAAATGTATTGTTTTAAACGTACGCGTTTAACTTTTTTTACATGCAACACTATCAAGTTGAATATAAAAAAGTTATTCTGCTATTCAGCACGCACACGAACAAAGCAAAAAGCATTGAATTTACAGCCGCTTTGAAGTTTTGACTGGATCATTATCATAACTTTGTTTTCAAAACAGTTTAACGTGAAATGGATTATAAGCTTCAAATTGTCCTTTTGTATGGCCTGTTTGAAATGTCAGAAAATATCAACAAACATGATGGTTGATAAACACTTTCTCTTTTTAAAAACAGTGAGATTTATGATGCTTCAGCAAATTGGATTCTCTAGTATTAAATTCTGTTCCTATTACTTTACAGGCTGGGCTAACTATTTTATGTTAAGTAGGGGGCAAGCGAGTAGGAGAGTCACCTGATGGAAAGTGGTCATCGCCGCCCATGAACACTCGTGGAGGTCAACACTCTCGTCTTCAAGCTGAGCTGACTTTTAGCTTCTCTAAGTTGAAACGCGTCGGAAACATTGCGTGAGAGAGCTATGTTATTATATAAATACAAATATTTATACTTACGTTTTCTGCATTCTCGTGATAACAAATGTCCTTGTCATGACGCCCTCCCGATATGTGTCAATTAATGTGGGCCACGATTCTGTGTGTATGTGTTATTATATGTATATGTCGCAGCATATATATTTGGTTAGCAACATGAAATGTTCTTCCTTTTACTTGTAAATTTTTATGCGATAAGATTAGGTATATAAAGTATATGACAGTGACAGATATATCTATATTAAGGCTTTCTAAGTAAATAATTTTCGAAATTGGTTCAGTTAATTTTGCAAAGTTTTTTTCTTTGTATAATGAGAATAGCAAAGAAGTATAATTTTTATTTACATTAATATTTTAATTACACTTAATTTTTCTTATCATAGAGCACTGGTTAGGGATTCCCCTAATGTATGTTCAGGGGATTTTTTCATTATAAAAATGGTGCTGCGTCATTGATTACTTATCAATTATACCTCAAGAATATTTTATAATTTGAGTTCTGTGAGGGTTCCGTAGATAATATGTAAAGATCGAACTTATAAGATTCCTTCTTCTATCCTTTTCTTGTCAGACGGGCGGACAATTCGGTCTCGTAAAGGTATTGAATCGAAATTAATACTAAGATCTGTGATCTTTTGAATACCTGAATTAAACTCCTAAGAAAATGCTCACAATAGATATTTATTTATATATTTAATAAACGCGTATTTCCAAAGGATTCAAAAATTATAGGGTATACCCTGTTGACATAAATTTATACATCTGAAAACTGCACATTCGTTAATAAATCTATAAATTAAGGGCGTCACAACAAATGAAAGGCCACTCCAAGACTCCAAGTCGACTTCCACTATAAAATTAAAAAAAAACTAATACATATCTAATTTTAACGTTTACAAAATGATCTCAATCTATTTAAAGGTTTTACCATACAAACTTTATTTTCTTTCCTAACAATGCGTTCTTATTCCTAGTATTCTCATTACAATACGAGTACTCACTAACAACACAGCTACAGACAATAGGTGTTCCCACGGAGCGACATTATCTCATTAAATTGTGAGTGTCGTTGGCGCCGCACGATGTCCCGGGTTTATGGAGACATTTCGAATAACCGGGTCATGGTCGCTCAAATGGATTGCTTAGATATAGGCCTGTTTGCATTGGTATATATTCTATGTGTCTCGAAAGAGTGTAGAGGTGCTTGCTTCCCTCTATTCGCTGCGATAGCTTCACAGTGAGGTTTTGGTTGGTAGGAGTCGTTACAAACTACGGTACTATTTCGACTCGATACGAATTAAACAAATATATTATAACGTTTAAAATTATTACAAGTCATCCTCACATGAAAATTTTCCTTGCGTATCGTCAGTCAGTTTGGGTCTTGTGTTATGTATCTTTAAACAGGTCACGTTAGGTGATTCACAGATGATTGTCTCGGCGTGTCTGTGAACCCGTCACGGTGCAACAAGGCATTCAGGGGGTTTTTAGTCGGTAGTCATTCAGACTTCAGAGCCCGACATAACCCCTCCACCTCCCCATAGTGGGTGGCTATCCGTAACAGGATTTTCCCCCCCTCCAAAAAAGGTCAGTTTGGGTAAAGACAATGAGTACAAAAAAGGCAGGAAGGAAGTCAAAAGAGTATAGATTTCAATCTCATGGTGTTGCATTATCTTATTACGTTGTGTCCTTTGTTAACTTAGTAATATCCCGGTATTATGGCTTTGGTATCAAACTGTCATACATTACATTAGTGGGTCACGGTCACTCATATGATGGTCTTTGTATGGATATGTTTGGCTGTTCGGATTAGGAGAATTAACGAATGGAGATCATTAATGATCAACATATGTGTTTAAAATTACCAAAGGTTTAATAGTGGTAGTTCATCTAAGCAGTAGCTGCGCCAAATGGTTTTACCCACATAGTAATCCTTCCCCTGTTAGTACCGGGATAAATATATATAGGATACTTTTATAATATATAGAACTTGTAAAATGGACGATGGCACCTGTAACACAGCTCTCAGCTACTATGGGTGCCATCAACCCTCAATTAGTATATTTCTGTATATATTTAATAAATAATAAATAAAATAAATAAATAAATTATGTTAATGTGAGTCTTATCTATCTTTATGACAAACTTCAGCCAAATATTTTCAGTAGTTCTTGCCTGAAAGAGCAACATATATCCTAACAATCTTAAGCGTTTATAATATTGGTAGAATTACAAACGAGATAAAATCATCGTTTAAAAACAGTTGGTTACCTACTGCTATTTAAAATGTAGGATTATTTTCAATAATTGCTGAGAAAACCGAACAATATGCATAACACTTTCAACCAAAAATGTTTTCTAGATCGGTTTCTACTTTGCTGCTACTCACTGGCCAATTTTTTAGTAACTAATGCGTATAGATAAAAAACATCAATGTAACCCGAATCAAAACTTCAAAAACCGCGAAGCAGACGATATCAATGCAATAAACAGCTGTTATTTTTAAATCGTACGCCGGTTACCCGAGCCGGCCGCAGCGGTATGCGAGTGTAAAATAAACAGTTTATTTGTTTGCTCTCCTAACATTGGACATTTCCATCGGACAACGTCACGCTTATATTTGCAATTTGATTAGATATGTCTGGATGTAAGTTGGGGACAAGATGATGTTAAGAGTCTGTTTTAATGAAGCCAGATATTTTTTTCCTGGACACAAAGTGGTCGTTTGTAATGTAAACAAGGTATCAAAAACAAGGTATATGTAAAGTTTACAGGATAGCAACCTTGTGAATATTAATAATATTGTTTTCTTCTTGTTATGTACATCGATTTTGCATTTGTATCTTTGTACCTTAAAAGTGCAGCTGAAATCATTTTCTGTAATCTGAAATCGTTTACTGTTTTCTGACTAGTGGTAATGCGTTATATTGAATCATCGTGACGATGGAAAAATTCTTTAAATATAACACAGTAGACTAATGATAAATTTGCGTTGAATATTAATTTCGTATTCAGTAGATAATATGTATATTATAGTAGTTTATAACAGTTTTACTTGTTGGATAAAATTCAGATGTCAGACATCACACTTAGACATGATAATTAAAATTTGAATGAGATATTTCTATTTCTACAAAAATATTATTATAATCAAAGCTTCTGAACTAGCCAAAAATAGTAATAGAGATTGATAAACAAAAGAACCAAATATGACCGATAAATTTAGATATTCTCGCCGTAGCCTAGAGCCGTGGCTTAAGATGGCCCACTCAGACCTGAGTATCTGTAAATAACCTTAGTTTTATGATAAGCTGATCTATTATTAAGCACGAAGCTTTTGAATGGAGGCCTTCACTGAATCTAGCCTTGACTTTTCTCAAAAGAAAATTTTCATTGTCTACTAAGTAGTCTCGATCAGAGATTTCTTTGGAAAAATTATCCATACTAATATTATAAATGCGAAAGGATCTCTGTATGTCTGTCTGTCTTTCCATCGCGCTAAAACTACTGAACCAATTAGAACGAAATTTGGTACACAGATGGTCTAGAGCCCGAGATAAAACATAGGGTACTTTTTAACTGGAAAAAGGGTTATAACGGGGGAAGGGGGTTCAAAGTCTTTATGAAAGTCCACGCGGACGGAATCGCGGGAACAGCTAGTAAGTACAGTGTACAGTTGGATCATAAGTTTGTTTAACTAACCCGAAACAAAATTAAGTTTAGCTCAGTGCAGTCGCGTTGTACTTTATCGGTAGGGTTCATCAATAGCACTCTGTCAAAGTTCTTACGAAGCCCATTGTTTTTATAAATTAGCAAAGGCTTTTATAAACAATATAGTTTACTTTACTTAGGCAGAATATTTATGTGTACCTATGTTGATAAATAGGGATTCATATAGCGGTGTGGTCTCTGAGCGACAAAGTTTTTAAAACAAGAAAGAAGGTTGTAGGTAGCATTGGCAAGTATGAGCAAAACTTGAAGGCCATTATTAGACACCTTTTGTTAAACAACGATAAGGTTATCGTTGATAGGAGATGAAGATCAATGAAAACACGTGCCGATGTGATATAAATATAGCTGGTTGCTTTTGTTATGGATGAGTTAGTATATCCCTGATCTTGTTTTGGAAATTCGATTCAGACATGGAGATATTCACAATACGGTTTTCAAACATGTGCGCAATAAATTATTGCTGTTAAGAGTATTTTTGTCTTTAATGCTTACGTTGGCTGATCAAGAAATCGAATGAGATTTGATGACATTCAGTCCAGGGATAAATTTTCAATTTAAAAGGTCGATACCATGCGAATTTAAAGAGTGGGGAAGTTAAGACTATTGGCAAATACTAAATAGACTGTGGGATATGTACTAAGTGTTGTTATAATATTTATTTATTTATGTTATTAAGAGATACCAACAGCTTTACATACAAGACATTCAAACATTTCAAAAATTTTTATAAAAAACACGTATGCAAAGCCAGTTACAGGCATATACGACATTCACATATACAACTATTAAATGTTAATGTTTTACCACTTTAGAATTTAACTATTACCAATTTGTAAAATAAAAAGATATTAATAACAATAATAATAAAATATTTAATTCAAAGAGCTTATTTATAACGGATACAATGCGGACAAAATCTCTTGGAATATTGTTGCTTAACGCTCGAAGAACAGTGACCCTTTTTGTGTGTGAATATTTCGATCTTTGTAAGTGATACATACGTACATTTATTTCCATTTGTATATTTTAAATGGGCAGCTAACATTGTTTCTCTGTGTAAACTGCTTTCCGAACCAGTCTTTGGCCATGATTGATTTTTATTCTTATTAATAAACGGACATTTAAATACTATGACTTAGTTGGATCTAGTTTTGTGTACAATACCAGTTTACTGTCAGCCCACCCGATTGAAACAGACTAATATGTACAATAAAACAGTCATTGTTGATTGACATATGACTTGTAGTCCTACGTAATATCTAAAAAATACACTTTTAAAGTAAACACTGGCAGACTGTGAAGGTGTTTTATTGCATATGGCAATATGCCACTAAGCTAAGATTTATGGCTAATAAAGTGAACGTCTTTATAGCTACAGCTGAAAATGTAATCCATAAAAATCTGTTTTATCTGAAAAATCGACGTAATTAATAGCTAAGATATATTTAATCTTCCAGATAGTTCTATCTTTAGCTGCGATATTTCTGATATAAAAACAACGTTCCGTTGCTCTGAATCATGTGAGAATTTTAAAAGGTTTCTGTAAAATGAGATTGGTTGTTTTCACACGTGGCGAAGAATTTTCTTTGAAATGTCAATCAGTGGAAATAAAATGTTATGGTTAGTTTTGTTTGAGAATCATCATTTTTCTAATGAACTGCAAATGAATTTTGAAAATCAAAATTGTCCGTTTATACTTCATTAACAGATATTATAATCGTCCCTAATAATATCAAAGACGACAAATAGTTTCTACGAGCATATTATTTTTATACATATACTATGCTCGTAAGGACACAAGGTCGGGTTACTCATAACACGTACCTTTTGCTATCTGAAATAGTTATAAATAGTTTTTACGATAATTGATTAATTTAAGTTCTTTTTCTTCAGTTCCTAAATGCCAGAACTATCCAAAACTAACGTAGGTATCTTGTGGCACTAGTAATTATTGAACAATGGTTTACTTACGACGTACTTTGGTCAACAGGTTAGCGATGTCCGAGGCTGTGGGTACCACATAGCTACCCTACTGGGTCTCCTGCCAGCGCAGGTGATCAACGTGTACCTGGGCTCCACGCTGCGCTCCATGCACGACGTCCTGCATGAATCACACGTCACAGGATATGTGGTGTTCGCGTTCCAGGTGAGCTTGGCGTAGAGCCTGTTGTTGATCAAGTTGGACCTAAACTCCAAAATTCCAGGTTAATGAGGCTAACTATCTGATGTTGATCAACTTGTATGTAGGTTCAAAACAGGTGTAGGTCACATGTTAGGGGCATGTGGTGCTTGGTATATAGCGGGGCCTATGGCCTGCACGTGATCAACATATCAGGTTCCATGCAGGAATAGTTCTCGGCTTCAGTTTAACAAACATACTACAACAAAATAAGTAAAAACTGTCTTGCCGTGTATCTCGAGAAGTATTATAATCTATTTATGAGTATTATATTCCTTTTTTATAGTGTTCGCTTTGTTCGATAGGTACGTCCTTGTCCTGAATAGAAATACTTATTAAATTTATCCAATGCAAACGATCATTATATTATCATTGCACTCTAACCTGCTTACATGTGATAAAATGCTGTAGAATCCAGATAAAATTGGATGACTAGGTCGTTTAGCGTGTTTAAAGTTCTCTGGATTGTAAATAAACTGATGAGGACGTGAGATTTTTCCCAAGTTTTTTCCATAGAACAGTCTCGACTTAAAAGTGGAGTAAAATGTGTTGGCATTTTCTTTGTTATCGATATTATTGGTATTTTAATCGAAGCCTTCTCGCGGCCTGGGGGATCCAGTAGTTTAAAATTGTAATACAATGAAGGATTTGGTTTATCCTTTACAGCCCTATGATGGTATGAACTTTCTGTTTAGAAACAGATCCCTAATCTTCTATAATCTTATTATATAAAAATGTATCGCAAAATGTGTCTATAAATACATAAATCGATAACAGCTGAACCGATTTAAATCATTCTTTTTTTATAATATTCCTGGATGTACAAGAATGGTTCTTAAGCAAAAAAGGTAGATGTTGACTATAAGATTTTGGGTAGGATGAGTACACGGTAAACGAAGTCGCGTTGGCCCAGCTAGTACCTTCTATAATATAAATCATGAAATGTGTTGCTAAGCGCATAACTCGAAAACAGCTAAATCGATTTCGACAATTCTTTTAAAATATTCCTTGATGCTTGATGGTTTCTGAGCAGAAAAAAAGGAGCAGTGTAGCTAGCTTACAGGTAGGATATGCTCAGTCTTTAAAGTGGCATATAATATATAACAAATTTTGATCATTTAAAAAAAATGATACGTTAAAAGAGAGGAGACAAAAACTGGAAGGTCTAAAAGTCAAACAGGTATCGTCGGTAATAATAGAACTGAGAGACCTCGTTTTTCTAGACATTTTTTCTACGTTTAACGATACTTGATCTTAAACTTGGCCTTTATAATTATTCATTGTTTTTGCAATGACGTCAAGTAATTATGTTGTACAGAATTAAAGGTCATACAATAAATCCATTGACGATTTTAATATTTAGGTGGTAATATTTCGATAAGAGATTGCTGTTACAAATACTGTAAAATAAGTTCTATTTTAAAGGGATGCATCTAATTGCAAAAAGAAAATTAGGTATATAAAAAAATATTAATATTGAAGAATTGAATCTTCGATAAGTCGAATATCTTCCGAATTCAAAAAATAATGTTCTGTCCTTCTCTTCCAGTCTTAAAACCTGCTTTACTTTAAATCTAAAACCTCTACAAATCGAAAGAGTAACATCCTCACAAACTTTAGTTTATAATATTAGTAGGATGAATAATCTGAGTTTTTAGTTTTTACAGTCAGATCCAGACCTGCAACCTCAAGTCCAATCAAAGTCATTCAGCAGTTTCTTGAAAAAGTAACAACCATACGAACATCCTCCCGCTTATAACATGATTAGGATAATCAGAAAAGTTCAGTCAGTTAAAAGCAGCAGTATTTACTCGTCGAATAGGTACCACTCAACGCAAGGGCTCTAACAATGTAATGACCCGACTGATTGAATGCAAGGCATTGACACCAATTGCTTTTTATTGTGCTCGATATTCGACTATCGACGTATTGTATGTAGGTATGATACGTGGCTTTGAAATGACAATTCGTCTGAGGAGAATGTTTCGTGAAACGTTTTTTAGGAGCTGTTTGGGTTCAGTGATGCAGAACATTTTTCGATATCGTTTGTATATTTTTTTTAATTTATATGGCCTATGTTATTGATAAATAATGTAGTTTTTTTATTGGAAAGTCTGGTAGAGTAGGAAATATGTTGCCTTCATTTGACCTAAAGAAATTCTTGACCAGTCGAAGTTCTGACTAGTGTTTAAGCTCACAATTGTATGATATTGAGAAGGTGCATATTCTTGTGTGTATAAATATCATAAGAGCCATTCAGAACTCAGTTTTTAACTCGGCTGACGATTCAAGAATGCTCCAGAAATAAGCCGAATAGAATTAATATATGGCTTAATATATACTATCCGTACACCGGTTTTACCCGAGAGCGAGTTTAAAAGTATCTTTAGTATCTTGGGTATGAAATAATTTATCGATATTTTCTTCTTACTTCAAACTGAATCTGTGTGTGTGCCCAAGTTCAGCTGAATCCATTTAGTAGTTTTTTCGTGAAGATGTACCTCACAGTTTTGGGCTTTTAAAATTTTAGTAACAACAACATTATTTATTCCAAAGCACAAACAATCTTTAGTGGTAAAACGAAACCTAAAAATAATCATTTTCATAATTTAGTACTCAATTAATTTTTACAACGAAAGAATGGAACACGCGAATTTATTTTCCTTTGTTGAAAGTACAATTCTAATTATGGCTACAGTAACTACGAAGGGTTTTTCAATGTTTCCTTCCTTGAAATTGTGGTAATAATATCATTTAGCAACGCCATTGTATACTGTTGTACCTACGTTTCGATCTAAACGATTGATACGAAGTGTTTTATTAAAATTTCCATTACTATGTGAGGTCTTGAAACCATAAAACGTTATGGAAACTAAAGTGCATTGTTTTTATTTGAACTTAATACCTTCACGCGTCCACGAGATTAAGGGTCAAGGGTCTTGACTGACAGGTTATATGTATGTAAAATATTTTACACTAAAAAAAACTTACAAAGCACTAAACATATAATTAGAAGCAATAGTGGTGGCTTTAGTACCAACAAGTGATTCCTACCAAGAAATCCTTATACTAAGAGGATTGTAGAATTTTAAAATATGTAGGTACAGTATTACAGTAAATCAAAGTAATTTAGATAGTCTATCTTCAGGTCCAAAAGTCCATGACTTAAAACCATGATTCATCAGATTCAAATTAATTTTATCGAATAGTAATGCGTATTAGTCGCAAGGCGATAATGATAACTTACCTATCAGTGATGATGGAATATTATATGTCCGATAAAAGGGTATAAAACCGTTTCGTAATTAAAATCGCAACGTATTGAGCAATCCTACTAGAATAACCTAACGACAATGATTTTAACCGGGGGTAGGTCTCTTTCGCAGGAGACCGACTGGGTGGGTACCCCCACAGTGCCAGACATTCTACCGCCTGAACAGTGATGTGAAAATGTCACTGTGCTCCGGTCTGAAGGGCACTGTAG